>JABFQC010005523.1:0-11563 GCA_022817085.1 Psilanteris sp. ZL-2020 | reverse complement strand
GTTCTATATACACATACAACAATATAATTGCAGTATTATTATAAAATTAGCGAAATTGAACTTATTATTTAAAACTTTAAATTTTCTCCTATAAATTAAATATGTAGGATTTTACAAATATTATTTTTTTCCACGTTGATTCAAAATTTTTACTATAATTTATAAGAAACGAAAGTTTTGAAATATATAAGTCATATGTTTCGATAAATGATCAGAAATTAAAAAAAAACGCTTTAAGTTAAATTTATAATGTTTTAATAGTTATAAGTTTTTAATTAATTTTTTATATAAATGATTAAATAATTTATATGCCTTAAAAATGAAAAACATATTTCTATTTAAGTTAATATTAAATAATTTATATTTTGATTTCCAGTCGTATTCAAATAAGTTACACCTGAAAAAAATATTAAATTAAAGTACACAAAAGATTTTTAATTCTACTAGATTATAAAAAAATAAATAAAATAATAACAAGAAGAAACTTATAACTCAATAAAACGTAATTTACCTATATATTTTAGTATGAATGCTATCTATATTTACATATATAATAGGGTTTTTGTTTATGTTAGTTTATAACAAAACTTCCTAATTTAATATCTCGTTAAGTTATAATAATAAAACACTTCATAATTTTATTAATTGTTTAATAATCTCATCTATTATAAATTACGCGTTTGTTTGTTTATTTTAATTCCAATGTAAGTAGTATTACATCCAGTATTTAAATGAAATTTATGAACGTAACGCGTAACATAAATAAATTCGAGTAAAATTGATTTCATACGCATACGTTAATGCACACTATAATAATTTGTTTCGGATAATGAAAATGTTGGTCTAAAATTATTTTCTTCCTGCAAACTGTAAGAAATTACTTTATTGATAAATAATGTATAAAATTTATGAGCTTCTGCACAATGTAATATTATCAAATTTGTTGGCATTTTTTATTATTGTTACATTAAATTATAATAAACGAAAGTTCCCACGAGAAACAGGTTATGCATGATTTATACGTTAATCGGATAACAGACTTTATACTATATAATATATTAAATATTCTTCAATATACATTACGATTTATGCGAACATTTATGTATCACTCAAGTGGTTTAAATAACAAATTTACGACGAATTATTCTTTTTTTAACAATAATTCAAAAGCCATACGAGACTTATCAATCGCGAACGAATATCAATAAATGGTCAACAAAATATGTTGGGAAAATCGTACAGAAACGAAACGCTCAAATATTTGTTACGAAAAAAATTTGAGTGAAACACTTGAAAAAAGTGATCAAACGTTTGAGTAATAACTCCAAACCTATATATAACATCGGTTCATATATATAAGAATAGAAATACGCCGCATCATCGTGTACCCTATAATTATAGATCAACTTTAGTATATAATTACAGATTGTTAGATTGTGGGAAAATCTTCAAATTGAAAGGTTTTTTCTTCCGAAATTAGTTCACGACACGAAAAGCCTTCGATTTACGACCGTTTGACCACCAAAGTCACGTGGTTTAATTCGGTTTAATTGATACCAACGACGTTATGAAATTCGACATGAATAATACGCAACTTTTCTCATGTACCTTTTACGGATTAGTAACTCTTCAGATACAATTTTGTAATACACCATAAATGATATATAACCTACGCAAACACGACCAACTGCTGCTTAACGCGAGTTAAAATTGTAATCGACGTTTTATTTGAAACCGATCGTCGCGCGTCGAACCAGCGTTTCTATAACACGAATGCAATGAGACCTCCGATGTCTGCGTTGCGTCGACGCAGCACCTGGCTAAATCCGTTTTAGATGCGCCGAGGATTTATTCGAACCGAAAACTGACTCGTTGCCGCAAATTTATGAGCGACGTCGGATTAAAAGGACCCTTCTTTCCTGTCTCTGTCTTTTTCTTTGTCGCCGACAGGCGCCCACCCTTCGTACCCCGTTACACATAATGAGATCCCCGATATTTCACGACTTCTTCTTATGTACTAATGACTACGCGCTATGCTATACGTAACTTAGCATTTAGCGACAGATGTTAATTGTTATTCCAAATAATAAGTGTAGTTGTTTGGGTTCTCATTGTTTTTGGTTGTTGTAAGCAAAGAACGTATGTGTGTTGTATATTTTGGTGTATATTGGATAGCTACTAGAAATGAAGAACGAGACTATTTTTACCAAAATCTGGTGTTTACACGGAAAGAAACATTGTATTAAAAATTACTAGCAAAATATTAAATGTGTGACAGTAGTGTTCTATTTTTAAATTATGCTTAAAAATTAGTAAGTATTGCACATATTTTAGTCAAAATTGCTGAAGTTTTATGTATTATTTCAAAATACAACACTTCTGTCACACAATTGATACTTTATGAGTAATTGTTAATAGTTTTTTTCCTTCCGTGTATGAATTTCTAGGTGAGAAATTATTGAAATTAGTTATTTATGCGTGGATAAGGCAAATAGGTTTCAATAGTATAATAATATAGTTGTAAGCATAATTTACAGAGAAATTCGAATGTGTGATTTTTTTTTCATGTCACTGTGATTACTTACAGATATTGTTTAAATTGGACAGTTGGTGATAGAAAAATATACACTGAAAAAAATATTATGAATTTTAATATACTTTTAATGCGCGATGGTACTTTAAATTTAATTATTTGTAACATAAAAATTAAATACTAAGGTGCAAATACATTAAAAATGTAGATAATTGATAAGTTTAATTAAGTTTAATGTACTATTACATTAATCTGAAAACTACATGCGCAGTAATGCTTGGAGAATACTTTTACATTGCCATAATGTATATTATACGTTAATGCAAAATATATTTATAATATATAACATATTTTAATTTATAAAATATTCAATTTTACATTAATAACATTAATAAATAATGATAACTTAATATATTATTTAAATAAAAAAAAGTTTTAGTATTCCTAAATGTATTTTTTATTTAATAATTAAACTCCATTTTCAGTAATTAATAGTGTATAATACTTTATTTTCAAAAAAGCACATTTTTTAAAAGAATTTTCAGAACTTTTGCATTTATTTATTATTCATGTATTTGAATATTCAAAATATGGTACATTAATTTTAATGGACGAGTCCTTGTAATGGACTTCCAGTACTTTTGCATTAATTTGGATGAAACATTTTTACAGTGTACAATGAAATAGATATATTATTTACAGATCTCTTTAATATTAATAAATTTTATTAAGTTACTATACAAAAAAAATCTTAAAATTAAATCACGGATGGAAATTTCCATTAAACATTACTGTACCGAAACAACAATTGTGCACGATGTTTATGAACACTGAAAAATTATATCTAAAAATCGTAAACTTATACTTAATTTTCGTTATAAATTTTACTGTGTTTTAGCTGTGAATTGTTGTATTGGCACAGTAATTTTTAATGGAAATTTTTTTCCTTATATGACTTACAAAAACTACGAATGTCAAAAAAATTAAAAAATTAAAACAATTACTTGGTTAACAAATTATTGTATACATTGTAATAAAATATTATCATAAAACATAATGAAAGTAAAATTTTGTTAAATGTTTAATATTTTATTACAAATTTAATAAATTTTGTAACTTATTAATATTATTAAGATAACTATAATGATTGATGATATTTTTACATGTATGTAAATAGTATGTATATATTAATAGATATTTACACGTAGGTGGTTTGTTATAAATTATAAGTTATAAATTAAATATTCTTAAGATTCTGTTGAATGAAAATTCATTATTTATACTATGAGTCGCTAATTCCATTTAGAACAATTTTAGTAATACTTTGACAGGTTGGTCTGAGAAATATTAAAAAGTAGAACAAAACTGAATGTCAACCAAAAGAATTAATCTTATTAAATACAAATAATTTGAATATTTCAGAAATTATTCTTGTTGTATTAAACATTAGAATAATAAAAATTTTACTTGTCACGTTTAATTTTTGTTGAATATTAAATGAAATAAATATATTAATATAAAATAGAATTAAGGAAATGACAGCAATTGTATGATAAACATGAGTGAAGTAGTAGTAGCGATGGTGGTTACTTGGATGGGTTTTTATAATAACATGTTCATATTAATATAAAATCCAAATTGTAAAAGAAGTTTTTTAAAAAATTAATTTCTTGTTTTAAAATTATAAAAACGTCTATCAATGTCTTAGAAATTGGTAAAATAATAATTTAAATTACGAGCAACTAATTTTTTACAATACTGAAACATTTTTTGGAACGAAAATGAATTAATAATTTTCATCAAAAATATTTTGGTTCATTAATTATTATTTCATGCGATCATTCAACATACTGCCTATTCGAACCACCATAATCTCTTCACCAAATACCGAATTTTAAAACCACATTACCGACAATTTTCCGTCCAAAAACTGGTCTTTAAATTAAAAGCCCCATACCAATGTAGTTTCAAATTATTTCCACAAAGCTCGTAGAAATCGCAGTCCAGTTCGGCTTTCCAACTATGAACAAATGATTCTTCAATTCACATTTTTAAGTTCTTGAAAAAGAGCCCCGTCATCGTGCTCGATAATACCAGGAAAAAAGATCCCTGCAAAATACTCTCGAAGATGGAAAAAATTAATAGGTCGCGACTAAGATCGAGCTTGACGATTTCACGTTTCAAGATTCCCTATGGTCGTAAAAAAAAACAAAATCAATGAGACGAGTCCATAAATATTAATAGAAGGTACTTTAATCCCTTTCGGGATGGAAAAGTCATTTTCGAACCATTGAAAACGACACTAAACATGCTACAGTATTGTTCTCCATTTTGACTTTAAGGCGTATCTGTCAAATTTGGTAATTTACGATACTCGACCAGCGTAAACCTTTTTCAACAAATAAACACATTTCTCGTAAATATTTAACAACAATGGCCAACAACTAGCGCAATTATCAACGATCATTTTGAATTGCACAACCGAACGCGTGTTTTCGAACGAAAAGTCACGAATCGGGATTTATGATTTCGATTGGACTTTATATGCCGGTATAAATTGCGCGCGAGTAATTTAAATTTAAACAAAAAATGACGCAACCATAAACGGGACCGGTAAAACGACGAACGATCGGCGCGGGAATAAAAGAACCGGGTTCATTCCGAGTGGTTCCGATTTGCAAACAAAGATTTGTTATACTTAAATTTTTATTGGCGCGCATTATGAATCTCATCCATACAAATACAGTCGCGCCAACTTCACAAACAAATGGCAAAAGACAATTTACGCGCGTGACTTCAACACAGTTGAGCATCAATTGAATCAACTATAAAAGCGCCTTTATTTGTTGTATTTCGTAGTCGCGTATCAAGAAATCGGTCATAAAATATTTACTGTCGCCTTGCGCGACACAAATAGAAATAAACGTATCAAGAAGTAATAACATGCATCATCCATTCAATTACGCATTTTTATGCCGTGAAAATAACGATAAAGCGTAGCTCACATAATAAAATGACGTTTTTCCTTTTTTCTCGCAAACGATGCAGACTATAAATCTCCGCTATTAGTGCATATACAAATATCGCGAGATAGTCGACGAAGATTCTTAGATCATTATATCAGAATAATTATTTCTTGAGACGAGGTGCTCTTTCACCGCGGCGAAGGACACTGTTAGATCGGTGTCGAGTCGATTTTTTTATTTCATCTTTCCTTCCTTTTTTTCCTTTTTTCTGATTTTTTTCTGTTTTACTAAAAAAAAAACACCTTTTTTATTTTATTCGCAATGACGAACAAGGATGCGCGTGATCGAGGTCTTAAAGGACTCGACTGCAAGGATGACGAGCGCAAGGTTGTTTCGACACATATTCCTAAGTGTTGAAATTACACACTCCCACGTGAAGCAAATCCTTTGTTGGTGACCGATTGTACGATTGCAAAAGGTTACTTTGAGGCCTCGATTCAACTTCCGGATTTCAAAGAGCATGAAGAATTAAAAGTTGCTTGCATAAAATGAATTTATAGTGAAAGACTGTATAGATACGAGTGCTGAAATATTGTTGCGTGAACTGAATATTGTAAATTGAATTAATTCAAAATTCCGCCGACAAGTAGAAAGGCCGTGTTGCAGCGCGGTAAATTTTTTTATTGGCGTAATAAAAAGCAAAGAAATATGATGTTTTTAATATTGGCCAGATAAAGTTTGTTGTGTGCAGTTTTCTGCGACGAGATCGTGTGTCCTTGTTTTGCTCATTTTCGCGTCCCGAGAAATGCGTTTATATAATCAGGTTGAAATTCCGAATTAGGATACCTCAGTTCCGATTCGAATCAAGGTAAAACGTAATAAATAATTAACACAAGGAATTAAAATCATTGCACAATCGATTTTGTCGATTTAGAATCGTATTTTATATCAAAATCCATTGGTATGCCATTTTAGTCAATTAGCAGTGACTTCGTCGAAACCGATTTTTGTCGATTTTTGGACAGTTACCTTTGACTTTTGTATAATCAAATAATAAGGACAAATTTTCACTTTATTGAGGAGAATTTTTGACATTCGTATTTGAAATTTTGTCTTGTGAGATTAGAATATGAAGTGAACCATTAAGAAAATGTTCTCAATTTTCTATCATTTTATGATTTCGACATTTAACATGAGCGAAATGAACGATTTCAAAATTATTCCAGAATCGAATTTAGACATTTGGAATCAATTTTCGTAGATTTTCAGTAGTTTCTTGACTTTTGCTTACATTTGACAAAATCAACAGAATCCAAATTTATTCAAATATTACTTATTATTACCAATTGTTGTAATATCCGTTTATAATTACAACATAAACATTTCATTCCATTTTGAATGATATTTTTACCTTGACAATAAGATCGCCAAATATGAGGTCTCTCCTATAAAATTACAGACTCTTTTATTTACGATATTAATCTCTATCGATTTTCGAACCCAATCGTGATCCGTTACACAAACGATAGTGAAAAAGACGTTCATCTTCTATCGAAGCAAGAAGACGTCTCTTAAGTTTTCGGCGTACATACATACTAAGCAACGATAACTTTTTGTACGCCGAGGACGATAATTTATCGTCCTATGTCTCGTACGCTGACTCGCCAGAATCACATCCAACTGATCCGAAGAATTAGAGAAGGTCGCCGAAGAAGAAAGTTGAACAACGCAACCACTCGAAGGTGTCAGCAGGAGCCACTGGCAGCTTACCAAAACACCCATTCTGGCCAACAATGCGACCCCGTTGACCACCATGACCGCCTCGACAATACTCAACCGAGGTCTCAGGTAAATTTCGCAGTTTGTCAGAAATCACTACGCCGAGGAACATAGCTTTTGTAGCTGTAATTGTTCCGAAGAAACATTTCTTCCCGACAATTGGACTGGAGCACGATCGACGAGAAACACAATGGTCCAACAAAGATCCTCCGTGTCCACTTTCTGACTTAATGCTTTATTTATATCGACGCAAGACCGCGGTTTTTCATGCCGATTCAATTGTATTTTTCAACATTAGATATGACTTATTCCCGATCGTCGGATATAGCGATTCACAAATATAACACAAAGTAATCGAAATTAAAGACAATCTAATGTTTAGTAATCCAATGTTTTGATATTATGAAAACATTTCGGGGAAACAGTTATATTACATTGATATTGTCCTTGAGACTTTGTTTAGCAACAAATACGTTGTAAACAATGTTGTTTCGATAATAAAATCATGTTTGTATATATTTTTATTGCTTTTAATGTCTAGATCGTTTTACTAATAAATGTATTATTATTGTGTTTTATATTTTTTGTTAAATTTAAGGTACAAAAAAGTTTTAATAAAAAGTTTCAATTGTTTAAAAGTGTTTATTCCAGTATAATACTGATATGATTTGTGTACAAATTATTATTCTGTATGTTTATATAAAATGAAATATATTTGAATGTAATTATTATATTTTTAATTTGTCAGTATTTCCAGTTGTTTATAATAGAAGAATAATTTAGGTTTTTAATATTAAGTTATGTTAAATGAATATATTCATTTAAATCAGAATACTTTTTCTAATCCACCCGATTTCTATTAAATAAATTCATCGAACAAATGACTTTGTTATTTCAGTAAATAAAAATAATAATTTTTGAAATTTAAATTTCATATATATTTTTTTCTGAACTTTAAAATGTTAAAATGAAGTAAAAATGTTAAAAGTTATTAATTTTTATATCTTATATTTATATTGTCTGTACGTGTTGATTTTTACACTGAAAAAAATAATCTCATAAATTTTACCAAACTAGATAGTAACAGTAGGAAAAGTGAGCAAAAAATATCATTGTTTTTATCATTTTTTTGGTAATAATTGACATATTTTTAGAAGTTTCTAACCTTAATTTATCATAATAGTTACATTTTTGCCTAATTTTCCTACTATTATTGTCTAGTTTGGTAAATTTTGTAAAATTATTTTTTCAGTGTAATGATGTAATAAAGATATATAATATATCTTATATATTTCAAATAAATAACAAATAGCTTTAACATATTGTTTATTTAATATAGTAATTAAAAATGGTGAAAATTAAATTTTAAAAATTGTATAATTGCATATAAATATCTGGATTAGATACGTATATTAATAACAATGTATATTTATAAAACTGGTATAATACTTTCCGTGATATTATATCAATTAAATATTAATAATTAAAAAGAGATTACACTTTTTTAATTGTTAATATTAGCTGGATAAATAACAGATTAATGAATAAAAAAATGCATTTTTGTTGAAACAAATTACTAAGTCCGAAAGTTTGCAAATAAATAATTGTAATATTTTAATTGCGTCAAAGTATTTATAAATTAATCTCATTTCATGTTTTTTATATAACTTTATAGTTTGTTCAATGAGTGGGCAAAACCACATTCTGTTGGAATGCAATTTTTCATTAATGTTTATTGAACAATTAAAAGTGTATTTTGTTTATTTACATAAATGATTGATTCAAAATTTAAAGTACATAATATAAATGACATATTTTACACATATAAATGATCTTTTACACATAATCCTCTAAATGTAAGTGCGCATGACTAAATATCATTCAATCATTAAATACTTGTAATAATTGCAATTAATATATATACTTTTTATTGAAAGTAAAACAAAACAAATAATTAAAATAATAATTAAAAGCAATTATCTTCTATATATGTTTAACACTCGATATTTATTTATTTATAAATTCATGATTATTATTATTTTATGATACTAAACGATCAATTAATTTACTGTATAATTAGAATGATTAATATTATTTTGAACAGGTGTTTCAAAAAACACAACTACCGAATGAATTTTCTTACTAATCATTGAATAATGACAACGAACTTTTTGTTCTACAATAGAATACCTTTGACAATTCTTCGTTCGACCTTTTTTAACTTGACCAAAGAAACGGACACCGTTTGAAAATACAGACATTTCTTACATTTGAATATAGGAAACCCATTGGAATCACGTTACCGCAAGAACCGTGCATTTTCCAATAGGAGAATATACGTTTTCAAGTTAAATCGCAGAACTCAGTAAGGCCCCATCAAATACGCTTTGAAATTATCGAATATTGTTACTTTGGTGTAATGGAGGATCGTATAACCGCGTAGCAGCTCCACCGGTGTTGCGATAATATTTTCTTTAAAAATATGGATGCTACTCGAGATGGGCTACGCGGGTGGGCTGGAAACGTGTACTACGGCGAAGATATTATAGAGAATAGGTTAAGAACTCCAGAAACGTGGATATTTTGCCAAAGTTAACACAGATTTAGTATCGTTACTGATATGTAAACAGAATAACGTACGCATACGTGTACGTAAATTGGAAACAAAATAAACGCCATAGAAATTACGCCGCGGCTGTTAACAGTTCTCTTATCACCCATATCCATTCGTATTCAAAAAATTTTTAAAATTCTTATGGCGGTAAAACATAGTTGATTTTTCTAAATCCATTAAACAATGCCAAGTTGAATTTTGGAAATTCATATTGAACTCTCTTTTCCTAAGTTCAAAAACCTATTCATGCAGGATTAGGGATAGGAAACAAATGAACGGGAAAAATAACATTTTCTTACTTCTTCTTTTCTCTTTATTTATACACAATTTAAAATACACTTTGCAATTAATCGAGTTCGACGCAAAAAATGCTTGCACTGAAAATAATTATGATTTTGAAGAAATAATCCACCTGACTTGCAGCGCGTTCATTGATTTCGACATGCGAATACATTAAGTCAAAAAGCAAACATAAAACGTGAACGTTACATATGGACGCAGATAAACACAGAGCGAAATGAAATAAGAATGTATAATGAAAAAAGAATCCCGCACAATATATGCAGAAAACGTCTAACGTCTCGAGTTAGAAGTTACATAAATGCATTTACGCGTACGATGCGCGAGTAAGGAGATATCTCGTCGAGAAGTGATGAAACAGCGATACGAGTCTCGTTTCCTCACCTCTCCCCTGGCTTTTCACATAACGAAGCCTCGGCTCTTGTATCACCGGATGATCTTGAACCAACACCTTTCAGGGCACATTCAGCCATTTATTACGAACACCGAGCAGTTCCAATAATTGCGCAAACGCCGCGAGATTGCCTGCATACATAAGTTATCACTAATCGAGAAGCACGTCCGTGTCTCCAAGACCAACGGAGGATTCCTCGATTGACGAGCCGAGCGTTCGGTTAACAGATAAAAAACGAGAAACAAGATCCGATAAAAAGCGCACACGGTTGCTGCATATCATCTCGGGCCGATTCGTCACCATTATGGCTATTGTTATTAAGCGAGTAAATTGCAACGAGTATATGCACTTCTCATCGTTGAATTACTTGCGATGAAAATATAATTCTTGTGCAATTAGATGCTATCGCGACTCGTCCGTGCGATTTATCGATTTTAAATTTATTCGTTCGTATCATCGCGCAGCATCCTTAAAAATAAATGCTTAGAAACACTCGCGGCGTTGCGCATCCTGCTTATTTATGGTTGTTATTATCATGCTTTTTGGTATCTTGCCATTATTTTTTCATCCATTTTCAGTTTGCCAAGTCAGTTAAGTTTTGCGTTCATCTTTGGATTCGTATTTAATTCAACAGGATAGATAGAAATATTGTTATTAAACAAGAATTCATAGGTTATGTTAAGCTTTTTAATGTATTTTGCATGATTATTTAATTTTTTTAAAAATTAATTTAATTTAATACATTCAGATTTGAATTTATCGCGCACTTTTGCGCTCAGTGGCGCTGACGTGAACGGTGGACGTGTGAATTACAAATTCGCGGGAACCGCTGGTTTCTGACGGATATATATGCACTGAGAGAAATAAATGACGAAAAATTACTATTTATATCATTAATTTGGAACCATGAGAGAAAAAGCATAATATTTACTGTTTTTAAAAGAAAAAAGTAAGTTTTTTAAGTAGAAAAATACTAC
>JABFQC010005522.1:0-11563 GCA_022817085.1 Psilanteris sp. ZL-2020 | reverse complement strand
TGGATGCGGTGTATGTGGTGTCACGTATGTTGAGTCTATCGTTTCTGTCTGTTGTGAGTTGTGTGTTTTGTTGAGCGACTGGGCGAGCCCCGAGATCCACAACGGTAAAATCGTCTGAATTTTAATAATTTTTTAAAATAATAATAAGATAAAATAATAATAATAATAATAATAATCCATAGTTTGTTGTACCATTTGATACATAATGTTGTTTGCTGGGATTTTCGTGTAAGAATACTCATTGTGTCTGTACTACTTAAAAATATGTTCAGTTGAGGTCACACACATACATGATATATATATGCTGTTAATTTTTTCTCATATATATGTTTATGTATTTCTTGAAACTTAAAATGATAAATGTCAAATTTTTATAACAATTTTGTACTTGGGAAGTTTATGTTGCAACTTAATAATATGTTAACAACACTGATCGTACATGTGTAAATTAAATATAATATAAGCAAAAATTGACCCACAACAGACGCCTCAGCTGAACCTCTTGAACTCGAATAAAGAACCAAATGATTCAAATTCAATCATTCACTTTGTTTTCAGAAAGAATGCGACGAAACATACAAAAGCAGGGTATTGTATAAATGTCTTTCTGGACAATGTGCCGTTTGTTTCATGTGCTGTTTTGTTTATGAGCATACAATGTACACACTCACATTACACACCCATAACTATAATCACATCACAATTACTTTGAATTACGTAACGATATGTCAAAGACAAAAAAAAAATAGGAGAAAGAAAGAAAAAAAGTGATAATATTAATACAAATGAAATTTGTCTAAGTGATCATGTGCTGGACATAGGGAATAATTGCAATTTTATTCATGTCACTTCTTCTTTCTATTTTATTCCTGAAGTTGCCACTGCATTTGTTAAGAGGTTCACACCACTGAGAAAATGTGATAAGAACGAATGGAGACGTGCCATGAAAAAGTTACTGTTCTTTACTGCAGTCTGGTTTTCTTTTCTACTTCAAATCAAACTGTTTCTCGGGTCCTATAATACAAAGTGATTTTGAATAGGACCGTAGGGTAATTCAGTCGAAACACTGTTTAAAGTGAACAAGCAATTCAAACTTTTTAATGTTAACAAAATAATTTAGTGATTAAATATGACAAAGTAATTGTTTGGATTTGAATGTAATAAGGAGATAAAAGGATCTTAATAATAAGTAAATAATCTGAAGGATTATTTATGTATTTATTAGCATTTCCATTTGGTAACTGTAAAGATAATCGTTGGTGATTGAATTGTGGAGGAAAAAAAAACTTTAGTTGCACTTGAGTTGAAGTGTTGCTTTTGAATGCCTACGTTACCAATGGTTCATATGATCTTTTCTCAGTGTATCTTTCTAATTAATAGTCTCGTATTGTCTTGTGTTTTGCTGCCCTCCTGGAATCACGGTGGGATTATCAATGTGGGTGTAGGGTGCTCACAGTCCTGGACCACGTACTCTATCAATGGGAGTTTACCCAATACAAAATGTAGAGTCCCAAATTGTAGATACCAACGATGTAAGTATCCAGCGGCCCATTAGATCTTTTGTTAATTGTTATCGTTGTTCGTAAACGTTATTTATTTTGTTCGGTTCAGCATGTCTTTTCTTTTACGAGTTATAGTAGGTATTTCTCAATTTAAGTATGACATTTCCTTCTTCTTTACGAGACTTGTTTCTTCAAAAGGAATTGTCGGGCAGTCTTTTTTATAAATCACGTCCCTTAAAATGGTAAAATAATATAAATTTTTTTTGTCTTAAGTTCTGTTTGTAACTGATATTGTTTTTTATATATACTATATTGGATATGAGTTTGATCAGCATAAACTTGAAGTTTACAAAAATATTTATGAAATCGTACTTTATTTTTATTTACTATTATTAGAGTAGATTTATTTATAAATAAATTTAAATGAAAAAAGAAAAACAATCGTTGATTTAAATTTGAGTTAATTGACGGATCTAATATAGTCAAATAAATTAAATAATATTTTTGTGCACTTGTTTGTGTTTATAATTATGTACTTTTAAAGTTAATTTTATCTACTTTTTTGTATTTGATACCAAATTATTGGAATTTAATTTTTTTCTAGTACACTTTCCAAATTTAAATTTATTACTGAACAATATTAATTTAATAATTTATTTTAATTTGATTTGAATCTTACTGTCTTATTTATGTTTATACTATCATTTGGAATGCAAATAATTTATATTATATTTGTGCCAATTATAGAATATAACAAATTATTAAAATAAAGAAATACAATTTAAAGCATGTATTGACCCATTTATATATTTGGGTATCTAATTCAATATATATATATATATATATATATTTAGTATTTAATAAGTTTAATGAGAGGCTCAAATATAATTTAAATTGATTAAAACTATTCAATTATTCTACTAAAATTAATCTGACTCTATATTTTTATTGTTTTATTAAACAAATACCCTTCTTTATCTTATATATATCATTTAATACATCTTTATTTTCATTGTTTAATAATTTTTCAATCTTATTATTAAACAAAACATTTGTTTTGCAAAAATATAAAATTGAAAGTAGTTAAACAATATATTATTAAAAATCAAATTTTTTCATTTTCGTACAAGGTAAAACAATTCCTTTTTTTTCAATTCTTCTACAAGTCTTCTCTCCTTGTTTCAGTTGGTTTCTTCTAGATTCTGATTAGTTTGCTAATCCCTCGTAATGATTTTAGCAAATTTCTTGTGCGATTATTTATGTTGATTTATCATGATTTCGTCCAGTAGCGGTATTGATTGAAGAGGTATATTGTCATGTTTCTTAGTTTAATCAATTGTACGCCCATTCATAAATGCGCTATCGGAATACAACGTGACAATTATCGTTCATTACAATGACACACGCACATTTGCACAATCGCTTGTTTGGTCACGTCATGCGACCACAACACACAGCATGTGAGATGTTTTTTAATATGACAGCATGGTGTATTTTGTCGTATGGGTTACTTGTGTTGAATATTTTATGTTGTTTTTTTTTGTTTCTTTATTTTTTCTTTTTAATTATTAATTTTATTTTAAACATTCAAATTCATTTTTTCAACTTATACCCAAGGTGTCTTAGACAGTCATGACTGTGTGAAATCGGTTTCACATTTTAAAGCTTACATTTTCAATTGATTTATTTTGTATCACGATTAAAGAGTTAAGTTAATTACTAATTTCGTTCGTTTATTCGATTTTAGTCAGTTGAATTAAATTATTTAGTAAGTTTTTTGTTGTTTAATTAATTCGAGTAAAATAAATTGAACGATTTAGTTTATCGAATCGGATTAGGATAATTCCAATATACAAATCTGTACATTTCTCGAGCTGGAATTTTCGTCTATCACATTTGTTATATTATGTTATATTATATATATTATATATATATAATATATTATGAATATAATTGATAATGTACGTAACTCAATATTTTCATTTTGATTATACACATTTGCGTCAGAGACACCCTAAATAAGTTTCAATAAGTATTGAATTTATGAAAAGGTTCCCCCACTTTGCATGCAAGCAATACAAATTTCAGACACGAAAGTGACAATGTTAGTTAAGTCAAAAAGAGAGAAAGAGAAAAAAACACGTTATCACTCAAAAATCAATGCAAAATGTAAATTTATGAAAAATCTTTTTTTTAATTTAGGAAAGCATTTTTAAGCGCTCTAACTGACATTATTGTTTGGAGCAATTGGAGTCAAATGTATTTATTTATGATTATTTATATATACAATAATTACAATTCATATCACAATGAAACGTGTTTTTTTTTGTTACTGTTTAATTAGCTATACTTTTGCATGACTTATGTGATTGTTAATTAAGTGTGTTAAATACATAAACTCTGTATGTATTTATGTTTCCAAATTTTTTGACGTTTTGCTCATTGTGTACGTGCAAGGTGCGATACTGGGGAGTGTATAATGATCGAAAAACTGCCCCCGCGTGTTACCATTACATCGGCCAATATGATAATAATAATCCGCGAATTTTTAATAACGAAACAAAGGCACGATTCCGACAGTGAAATGCATGATCTTGTTTCGTCCGTTAACAAATATATTGAACCAATTGGAACAGACCGGACGGCACTTTTTTGATGATTATATGACAAGCGGGATAATTGCAGCTGTAGATTTAAACAAAGCATACTAAAATGATGTCGACTAGTTACTTTTATTCACAGTTATTTATTCTCTGGTCCTGGTTGCCTGTACGCATCACTATGTATCAACCAGTTTTGCTGTATACCACCGAAGTGCACGGTTGTTCGTTGACCACGTTTTACATAAGAGTTGAAAATCACGAGCCAACGTTGTTGATGATTAAGACTTGTAACAACGAGGTAAGTTCAAGCAAACGATGTCAAATCTCTGTCGTTGCAATGATTAATATTTTTTTTTTATTGAATTTTTTTATTTTTACAATTTATATCACTATACATCTCATTCATAACTTGGTCCTTGATTTATTCACTTAGTTTGCTACTTATCATTGTTATAATTATAATAATATAATTTTATACACTGAAAAAAAGATTTGATAACTGTTATGAGATATAGTTTTGAATATGTCCAATTAAATATATGATAATATTTGTTACTCTGAATATAATATGTAGATTCATGTAATAACTATTAACAAATATGACAAATATTCAATAGCTATTGCAACTTCAATTTAATTGGGGGTATTCAAGAGTATATTTTATAAGAATTATCAAATAATTTTCCGAGTGCATGAGACTTGTAACAAGTCTCATAGTATATAAAGGAAGGTACTTGATGGTATATTCTCTGTTCTTAATGGTCATACAAATTGCAAGTGAATTATTATATTTGTTTAAGCTGAGAAATAAATTGATTAATTAATAAAGTGCAAGTAAAATTAAAAACAAATAATTTCATAGATCATTTCATAAAAATAACATACATTTCTTTAAATAATACTAAATTTTATTGCAGATTGAATGTGATTAATAATAATAATAATAATAACAATAATAATTAATTACAGATTTTTGGAGCATATTGCTCGACGAGGTGGGGCGAGCGAAACACAAAAGACGAGAGAGGGCATAAGCAGACCTATTTTGGAACAGGAGAAACGTTCCTGTTCACGCTGTATCCTGATCGAGTAAAATATCCTTGGGTCGGGGTTGACCAGACGCAGAATGATCCCAAAATTTTACATTCCGCAGAACTTTTTATGGCTGCGGATTCAAAAATGATTACCATCGGTGGCGGGTCAGTATTTGATTAATATAACAAACAAACGTATTTCATGTCAAATAAATAAGAGTTGATTACAAATAATCCTTGTTTGAGCCTTTTGTTTATATCTTTTCACAATTTTTGTATTGCAATATATTATTAATTTATTTTAATTAATATATAATGATATACCAATACATAATTAATTAAGTAATCAAAATTACAATTTAAAAAAAACGCGTCAGTCAAATTAATTAAGATAAAATAATTTAAACAATAAAGCAAGAAAAACGGTGAGAATTTAACGAATGCGATATTTTTTACAGTGGGGGCCAAGCCTTGTGGCTCGATGAATGCATCAGATATGGTAAGACCGATCACTGCACTACGTTCAACAATCCACCTCTGTGCGGCAGCAACGATTTTGAGGTCAAAGTGCTAGAAGTATACGGTTTCGTCGGTGCATAAACAACGAAGAAAACAACATTGTATCCAATCGACTTCTTCTACTGCCAATATAATTATTTCTATCGAACTTCAAGCGAGTCATGACCAGCGTTCAAAGTAAACTTAGACACGTCGTAGGGGAGAAACAAGAAGGAGATGCTAAAGCGGATGACCAGCAAGCAACAGTGGAACACTCGAGGTTGCGAAAACGTTGAGGTCCTGTCCCGCGCCGAGACGTTGCCGAAATTCTAATTTATACTCCAGTTACTTTTATCGCACGTTTAATATCTTCACTGTCCCTGAAATCATTGTTTCTCGTATTAGTCAGATAAGCAACGCCTAGTTTATAACACAAAACAAGTTGAGTATATGGGATCGCATCACACTCATGCATATATTACTGTTTCGATTGAATTACATCTCTATAATGTATAGTCCAATGAGCAAAACAGCGAACAACGTTGTGTCAAATGTTCTAGCGTTGTAAACAAGCTTGTGAATTGTGTTACGCATTGGTGAACGCGTTGTATCAGTTTTCGAATCGAAATTTGTACAGGTAGCATCGTTACAATTAGTATTTCGTAGGCCTAAAGTTAAGTTAATTTGAACGACCGGGTTATTGAGAGAAACAACACATTGATATGCATTATTGAGACAGATACTTTGTATATATACTGATAATAGTACCATATAAGTAATGCGTTTTAAAATTATTTGAAAAGTTGAAATCGTACAAAAATACAAGCAAAAGGAACGAATAAACAACAAAATCATATTTATTATTAATAGTACCAGGAGCGTCGATTTTTTTTCTTTTTTTTTTAAGCTATTTAGATATATCAAAGTCGAACAAAAATGATTAAGAATTGAGAAAATGAAAATGACATTTGACATTAGAAGTGACGTAAGTGGCAATATTTTTTAACTATTTAAAATATCTAATGTATACAGAAAAACGTCGATTAAAAACTTTGATGGTATTAATTTAAATTGGATCCATTTGGTTGGCAATATAAAATGGGATCTTGTGCAACAATTTTGAGCATTGAAAGTATTTGAAATTAAAGTTGCAAAATAAATATCCCGCTGAAAGCGCTGCAAGTGACAACCTCGATTATCACTAATACAAACAATTAAGCAACATAATTAGAAATGTTAAAATATGTTAATCGGAATAAATTGTAATTTGTTATTAATTATAATTTATAAATTTTGTTCCTTTTTTTTTTATTTTTATTTTTGTTTCTTGTTCAACGTCATCTGCTTATGTAATTTTCAACGTTTGATATTATACTGAATTTAATTTCGAACGAGCAAATGGCAATTTTTAATTTTAAAGACAAATTATATAAATGAAAAATACACAGAATTAAGCGCTTTTGCATCGAATTTTTTTCCACATCTGAAAATAACGAATATGTTGTTTTAAGAATATTATCGTTTTTATAAATAATAGAAAAGAGTTCATTTTTATTTTTCCAGTCACGAAATTGAGACTGACAGACAAATCACTGTTCACTTATGCATAACTTGATAATTATACAAAATTTTCAGGTATAGAACGGATCATTATGACAATAAAATAATTTTTGAATTGTAAGAATGGAATATGAGACAAAAGAAAAATAATTAATTTATAGACTGTTAGTAAAATCAATGTTTCCGTCACTTAATTCTATTTTCAAATACAAATTAGTATTTTGTAGTTATTCTATATTAGAACAGAAAATGTTAAGAAAGCATTTTTCTCACACATAAATGAAATTGTATTTTGTTTGGCATTAATTTCTTATAAGAAATCAGAAGTGTAAATGAAATGTTCATTACTTTTATTTCATTACGAATCCGAGCACCGTTAAAATTTCATTACAAAATCGAGACAACTTTACAATTTATTATAATCAATTTATAATAATTCATCTGTTGCATTTTAGAAAGTTATTATGCATGTTATACTTTTATATTAAAGTGATGTTTTGTATAAGAAATTATTATTTTTATGTCGTGGGTAATTAATTTTAAGTTTTTAAAATAAGAGTTGATATATTTAAATAAAATTGTATTCAAAGTTCAATTAAATTTCCACTTTAGAATAAAGTATAGTGTTATAATAACTTTCTAAATGTGTAGATATACACGCTTATAGAACAACCCAATTTGCATTAAAATTATCAAACAAGTTATAGATTTGTTTCATCGTTATCGAAGTGTTTATGAATTATACACTGAAGTAAATGATGTGCATATTGATATATTTACAAGATAAGGATGAATTGTAATAAAATTGAAATAGTAAAAGTCAGTTCTAAACATTTAATTAGGTCAAATTGATTTTTTCATAAGCCTCTGATTTACAGGCATTTCTGAGGCAATTTAAAACTCATTATTGTTCTCTGACAGTTATGTATTTTATGTGTAGAATTTATTTATTCAATAAATGATTATTTTGAAATTAATATGAACATACATTATAAACATTAATAATCAATAATTATATTAATCAAATTTGGAACTATGTATTGTATACTCGACATATTTGCGGGTAATGGAGAACAATTTTTGACGAAATTAAATATATTAATTAAGCCAATTATAATTCGAGAAAAAGAAAAATACCTCTTGTTTAGCGGGTAAAAAATAAGTTTTTCCAAAACTGTGTAAAAAAGTCAATGTTTCAATTAGAATTATCTTCTATTTAAATGCGTATGTTAAAAAATTGTCATTTTACACAGTTCATAATTATTTATTTCAGTCCGCTTTATACAGGTACGTAAAAATTCATTGTAAGTTATATTTGTACAAAAAACAACAAAAATCACATTGTAGCACTTATGTATAATCTTAAACAAAGCATATGCCATTTTTATTTTAAAATCATTAATTTAATCCATTTTATTTTTCATACTTCAATAAATTTCAAAACAAAAACAAAATTATTGAACAATTTCTATTTAAAAGTTAATTTTTAAATAACTGTTATTGAATATTAATATTTTTTTTTGTTATAGCAACTTACTGTTTAACGTAATAAATTCAACTAGATAATAATGTAATAAAATATAAAAAATTGTAATTATATTATAACTAGATGAAATAACTTAAAATAAGCCTGTATTTTATAATCATTCATTTAAATTTTATATTTGTTCAAATATTTTTATGAGGAATAATAAGAATTTTTCTATGCTAAAATGTTCACCATTATCCACAATGAATTTATTTCATAAGGTGCTAAACAAGAAGTCTTTTCAACTTTTTATATAGCAATTTGTTGAAATGAAAATAAAATTGTACAACATTCTTAAACGTATAAAATGTTTATTTATAATTAATATTACTAAATTTTTGATTGCTTTAGTTAAAGAAGATTAGACTTGTTAAAATAAATTACAGCAAATCTGTTTTTCGAGAAATTATCAATATGTAAAACAACATTGTAATTACTTTCATCTACAAATTATATGTGAATTAAGCATCTCGATTTCAAATCAAATCAAGTCATCTATTGAATATTTTAATGTCGTTATATTGATGTTTTCGCGAAATTACAGTAATTAATATAATCACAAATGAAAGAATATATAAAATCAATAAACACAAAGGATTGTAAATAATTATTTAATTACTATTTAATTTAGAATTAATTTAACTTGTGTAAAAATGTGTTGCCTTCGCGTATTTAATTTCATTTGTGTATTGTTACAATACAATGTGTAGTTTGTCATCAACGATTATCATTTTAATTCTTTTATATGTACGTGGGCATAATATATTATATGGTTTGTATATATATGATTTACAACATTTCATTGACATGTAAATGTCAATTAAAACTTAATTTTAAGTTTTGCAAGAGGTATTGCAAGAGACAGATACCAAGCTTGCTGTAATAAATAAATTATTCAATAATTGAAATAAATTATTTTTACAGTATAAAACACAATATAATATTGTTGTAAAATTGCTCTGTAATGTTGGTTAATTATTAATTCTAAAGTTGTATCATCTTCGACTGATAACAGCCCTAAATAATAAAATAAATAATAAAATAAAAATAATCAACATCAATCAGCCCAAAGCAATGATGGTAATCATATTTCATAAAATAAAAAGTAAACAGAAATAAAAAAAACTCATTTATGAAGTTAAAAAAATGTATCATTGTTGTTAAATTGAATAGGAATAATTATTTAATTATACATTTATTTTTAGTATCATTTACAACTTCTTATAGGCAGGTTCAAACACAAAAACACGTAGACACAATTTTAAGGAAAAATTATAATGTAACTTTTGATACGAAATGTATTAAAAAATTGATTTTAGAATAATTTGATAAATAATATTACATATTATAAATATACAATAAATATAAGACTGAGAATAAAACATACTAGTATATTATATGAGAAAAAGGTGTTTCAACTTGTGACGACGTATTTTTTGCTAAAATATTATCCTAGAATACAAATTTAAACTTGTGTTGAACCTCGTCTATAGTTAGGTGAAGTTAGTTCAATATTAAAATAAAGTTGAAATACAATATAGAACTGATATATTTTATCTATATTATATTTGCCTAGTTTAATATAGTGAATACTTCAGTGTTCATTAAATGAAACGAACGAAACATTTTTGAATGATAAAAAAACTTATAATAAGAAACTTAAAAAAAATATTTAAATAATTTATAATTTATAAAAAAATATGTCTTTACCCCTTTTTTGATTTGTTCATCAAATAATATATCAATGCAATAATTCATATCGAAAACGAATGTCTAGTTTGCTCAATGTTTTGGTTGCTCCAATGTAGCACAAAAATGAATGCCAATTATTAATAAACAGCAATTAAGTAATTCGGGCATTTAAGCATATTATATATTGCACGCTTTTTATCCGAGAAATGTAGTGTATTGGATATAAACAAGAACCAAAGATAAATGTTAATTTAAATATACAATTTTGAAGGAATGGCTGGACCCATTCGTTTGTAGTCTATAAAAACATTCACATGATAATCGTCTACCTCCTATATATATATTTCTTTCTCAATTTCTTTTAATTTCAGTTAATTAACTCATTTTACAATGATGGCTCTAAAGTGAATTAATTAATATTATATATGCATTATTATTTAAGAAATGTATGTTTTATTAAATTACGCCATTAATTAAATTCATTATTCTTTTGTATTATGAAAGTTATGATTGTAATTTTAATTAAGATATAATTAATCGCAAAATGGTAATTTATAAGCATAAAAGACAAACAAACACTGAAATATAATATTAACTTAATTTTAATTAAACGTATACATTTTTTATATGAAGTTACATTTTAACATACAATGTCTATTAATTAAAATAATTTTTTAAAAAAATGATACTAAAATTAATTTCTTGATGAAATTGGAAGAAATTTAAATTCAACTGGATATTTTTTGAAGGTCATTCTTTCTCACCATCTTTTTATTTAACACTTAAACATTAATGAGTAATAATAATTATTCATAATTTAGTTGAACTGAAAAATTCATAACAGTGCAGTTGATTAATGCTCTCTGAAAGTAATTGCACCTAATAAATTAATCTCACAAGTTAATCAATGTAATGTTTAAATGTTAAAAAAATATATTGATATGTGAAACATAAAGATCAATATCTTGTTAAACTAGCAAGAAAAAGGAAGTTGAAATAAATTTTCTTATAAATTCTATTAAACTACTTGATTTAATAGAAGTTTGGAAGAAAAACTTGTACACGTATTATTATCATTTTTTAAAATCTATTATATTTATATTATTAATATGCGTTGAATGATTCTGTAATAATCATGTATTATAT
>JABFQC010005521.1:0-11563 GCA_022817085.1 Psilanteris sp. ZL-2020 | reverse complement strand
ATATATATATTTAATTGAAAATAATAATAATAATAATCATAATAATAATGATAATGATAATATTAATCTTTTAACGCTATATTGTATTATATTATATAAAGTTATAAAAAATATGATTTGATTGCAAACTCATAATAAAATATTAATTTATTCTACAAATAATTATACATCAATAATGAATTAACTAAATCAATAGTACGCACCTTCTAATAATTTTAACAGCCATTAATAAATTTTAACGCTTTTGGCATTAATTTAAATGAATTGTTTTGTATTGATTCATTCATTTATGTTATTAGCAAGTACTAATTATTGATTCTTTCAATCAACGATATATTATATCTGCCTAACTAATTGATTTTCAAATATATTTCATTTGATATTAAATTAAAGAACTTAGTTTTAGAGAAATAGTTTTTTTATTTTTAGCAATTAAGTCAAATAATTTTCATAAATATATATATATATATATATAACATAAATTGTTTAATTACTGCACTAAATTAACTAATAATTTTCTTCCGTTTAGGATAATTTCCAGGTCAACAGTAACGCATCGTTGGACTGCTTATTTATCCATTCATAATTTTTATTTATTCTATATTCATTGAAGAATTGAAATTTATAAAATAAATTCTTGTTATAAATTTCTGTTCTTAAAAATGACAATCGGTCGTTAAGATAAAATATTATAATTGAACTCTAAATACTTCAAATTAGGAATTCGATGTTTCAATAACTTAGGTTCATAATAATAATAGTAATTTATATACATCAAATTTATTCATAATTAATGATAAATCCTTATTAAAATGTCACGAAAAATGTACATATTTGTTTTTAACGTATTTCAAACGTCTTATTTCTCGATTTATGATTATTCAATTTAAATATTGCATCTTTAATGATTAACAATTTGATAGGATAATATAATTATAATTAATACAAAGCATATTGACTGTACTTATGTAATCCTATCAAATGTGTTTCTATATATATATATACAACGTCGTAGTTATGACTCAAATTGTAAAACGGAATAAATATGTGTAACACCATAAGAGACAGTAATTTTATTTTGGATATTTAATTGTATGTAATCTTTATAAAATATAATCTACAATATTAGTAACAATATAACAACAAAAAGCGAGATTTAAATTATTAGATGCGCTGCTATTGGACGTTCAAAATAAAAGCTCGATTTTGATTGGCTTAAGATTTGAAATTAGCACGCGCAGAATTCGTAGGGTTGAATTACAAAAATTAACTCTATTATTGCGTTAATAAGTAGTATTTTGGCAAATAATTATGTAACGAAGCAAAGAAAACAAAAACAGTAAAGTACTTAGTATCGTTAAAATCGCTAAATGATCGTTACTCGTGTAACGTACGAAATCCGAGGATGAAAATTTTACGTGCTTTATTTATATTTAGACAGTGTTATTTATGTTTTATTAATTTTATGATAAACGTGGCATTGGATATTTCAGTTTATTTATCCGTCGAATAAATATATATTGCACAATTAACAACTAAATTGCAGTCATTTCGAAGTCTTGAACAAAAAATTAATATTCTGCAATTTGACTGATAAAACGTTTATCAGTTTAATATTATGTATTAATACAATAAATACTGAGAAACATACACCAAATGTGTCCGTCAGATATAAAATAAATTTGTTTCTGATTAAATTTATACAAATACGGTTTTTTATTATTTACTATAGTAATTTGTATATTAATAAATGACGCAATTGTAATCCAAATAAATATATTGAACGTTAATTTATAATTATATTATTATACTTTTGTTTTTGTCATAAAACACAAGTGACGTTCCCCTTGAGTCACTCGGCATTACGCATAAATCAAATTTAAGCACGAATTGTACTCAAGATTGCGTAATTACTACGTAATTTTTAATCGCCTTGCGGAGTGTTTTGACCACCTGCTGAAAAAGTAAATTCAATGTAACCCTACAAGAATGCAACGTTGCAGCAACGTTCCGCTTCTGCAGGGGTAATCCGTAATGCCGCGTGTATCACGAATGTTTTTCTTATCCCTTTTCATCGTAAATTAATCCCGACAAAATAATTACGCGACATTGAACACCGGACATTCCGAACTGCCGTTATCTCGACTTTATTTTTCCCAATTCCAAACAGCTTAAATGAAAAGTTAAACGAAAGAAGAGTGACTCGAAAAATATAAACAAAAATCGCCTGCTTATATTCATTGATGTCAACTTAAAAATAATGCAAAAAAATTGCGATGAGCGTACAAATAGAATTTAAAAAAAATATTATAAGATCTTAGAAAGAATTAGCGAGATCACGATCGTGCCGTTTTTGGAGAAAACAAAGTATACACAAATATTCTTGAAGTCGTGGACGGTCGTTTTTCGTTCGTGGCAGCCCTGGCGCGGCGAGCTGCGCATGACAACGATAATCGTTGCTGCGAGTCACGCGCACCGCGTGACGTCACGCGGCGGCCGAGATACAGACCGTGCGATTGGGCGGAGCGCGCGCGCCCCGCTGCACTCGACCAATTGCGCACGGCCTTGCAGACTCGCGTTTCGTCTCGGTTTCGTGCCTCGTCTCGTCAGTCATCACATGACCATCGTAGGCTATCCCACGGTAGGCCATATTTGACGGCGCCAGTGCTAGTTTAGTGGAGAACGCGTTCGTGCGCTCGAACAACCGCGATACCTCACGACCTATAAATATCCGAATTGCTGCTGCTATTGTGCCGCTGTTTCTCATTTAGCCACAAAAACTTGACTCATCATGGTTTCTAACGAAAATCCAATGTACGCGCCCTTCTTCGGAGTGATGGGTGCCGCATCGGCGATTATTTTCTCCGGTGAGTAAAAGCCTCGTGCGACTTTACCCGAATCGAAACCGATTGTTTCGATTCGGCAGGGGATGGATAACAGATCGAGCACGATATTGAAGAATGCAATTTGGGAATACTCTCATGACCTTGAGCGAGGTGTCGATTCGGAAAAGCGTGTCCGAGGAAAAGCCGTATGATCGGCTGGTGATCATTATTGATCGCGAA
Organism: Psilanteris sp. ZL-2020; assembly: GCA_022817085.1. Lineage (NCBI taxonomy): Eukaryota > Metazoa > Arthropoda > Insecta > Hymenoptera > Scelionidae > Psilanteris > Psilanteris sp. ZL-2020. The sequence continues at coordinate 8,498 of JABFQC010005521.1, read as the reverse complement.
AGGGTGGGGGGAGTCGCGCGGAGAAGAGATCTCGTGTAGACGGCCACGTTTCGTCGCTGATGGGAAGCTGCCCGGGATAACCGGATTGGTCCAAAAATTACGGGATAATTGCCGAAACGCCATTTTTTCGTAGCCGAATTTAATCGAGAACAAGTTCGAATGAGTCGTTCTCTATTTTTTTATCTCTTTTCTTCTTCGAGCGTCTCTCGTCGGCGACGAGGACAGACTGACGCGACGGCAGTCACGCGTGGCTGCATTCAATTGACGCGGTGCGAGCGCCTGGTCGCGGTTCGGTCTGTTTGTCGTTAAAAAATAAAAGGAAAAAAATGTCAAACGGAGTGTCGCGGAGAGAGAGAGACGAAGACGAGCGAAGACGTGAAATTGATGGCTGCTTTTGCGCATACGTCATTGTTCAGTCATGCGCATTGAAAAGATTTTCGGAACGATTCAAACAGCCAGCGTCCTGAGAGAAATTGCTCGATGCACCGAATGTTTCGTAATCGTGCTGAGTATTTTCGATCGGTGAAAATAATGAAATGGGGTGAATGCGCACGAAACACGGGATCAATACGGGTCCCGACTTCGACCCGTGCTTATTCCTTTTCGTCGCTCTCCCCCCTCCCTGGCCCGAGTAGACTATTGATTCGATCGGGCCATCGTGAAAAGATCGATCCATGGCGAGTCAACCTTTCGGCGAATTTGTGCCCGCGAGGATTTAGGGCAAAAAAGATGGTATTGAGCATGCTAGAGAAAGATAAAGAAATGCAACGAGACGGAAATAAAGAGAGATATCATTGTGGTGAAAAAAGAACCACGCCTGCATGTGCCACGGGACTTGCAGAACTGTCATGTGACTACAAGCCAACGTGAGAATCATGTGACTTGCTTAGGCTGGGCGTCACACTTTCAGAACAACGAAAGATGTTTGGATTTGCAGGAAACTTGTTTGATTTGTTTACTAGGGAAAATGAAAAGTTCTTAGCAGAAACAATTAAATAATTTCGAGTAGTTTCAGAAGATTTGTATCTTGGACGTTACGCTGTGAAGGAATTATTAAAATAATTCTAAAGTTTTTCTGTTTGTAGTAGGCATTGATTTTTGGATTATACTAAACTGGATGTTAATTCATACTGTTTAGCAGATGATGCAGTTTATGATTATGTATATAGTTCATGTTCTGGGTTGATTTAGACAATGATTGAAGTGGAAATGGAATGGTTAATTATTATTGACATTTAAATGTGCAACCAATATTGAAAATTATTCTGTTTATGTCATATATATATGCTTGTTTTATTGAATCCAGTTATAAGGGTCAGAGTTACTTATCTTGTATTTACCTTGATTTCTAAACTACAAAAAAATCTCTGATTTCTTTTTGATAAGATTCATAGAAATTTTATCACTTATAGCATATACATGATTTGTAAGATTATTGTGACATGATGATTGCAGTGTTATATTCATTGTAATTTATTATATAAACACAAGAGAATATTAAATAACAAAATTTATATTAAGTATTGTAATGTTTGTATTTGAGTTATGTTGTTACTTTTGTTATTTTTTTGGTGATTGATATGAATTTGGATTCAAATTATATAAAGAATTTAATTAATAGCATAATTATGTTATTTGAATAATTGTCATATTAATGTAAATTTATGCTTTTCAAACTGTTTATTCATGTTTAACTAACTAAACAGTGATTTAGATTTATCCTTTAATGATATTCAAAATAATTATATTTTTAATAAACAATAGTTTATAAAGATAATATTTTTTATCATTAACTTTTGATTGCTTTTAAATTCTATTGTGGGCTAATATTGCATGAAAATGATATTAACAGATGTAAATTAATATTTTATAATTTAAATATAAATAAAATATATTTTATTACTGACTTATTGTACTTATATTAAAATTATAATATTCGTCAAAATCAAAAACATTTAAGAATAATAATGAAATAAAAATCAGTATTTAAATGATTGATTATTATAATTTTATAAAATATCCCTTTCCATATCATTCTGTTTTTTAAATATTAAATAATTTTAAAACCATAAGTTCAAATTATATATAAATATGTTTTGTACAACGTGAACTAAACGTAGCCTTTATCATGTCTGTATAGCGGGTGCGAAGTGACATTTGTAGTAAAAATGACTACAGCGCCACAACTAAGAAGATAAAACAGTCGGTATGGTAGTTTTCGTTATTTTATTAATTGTTTTAAAATAATGACTACGTTATATTCAAGGAGCAATTTAATATCTGTTGTTGATTATTTTAAAAAGTATCTTCACCATAACCCCTCCATGGTGGCTTTTGTCCCTCGCTGGTATCTTCGCCTTCTGGATCCCATTAGACTGATATTTTCGAGTGCTTTACAAGGCACTTAAAAGATTACTGTCAGATCACGTTATATAAAAAGTATCACGAGTATCATGGACACAGTAGGCAATTCATGTTTGGTCTAGTATCAGCTGTATTCGGCAAACCGAATGGAGCCAAGGATTACCGAATATGGCTGATACTCCACCTCGCTCAAAATTGCTCACTTCGCGCCCTTGATATACAATGCACTATTCTTATGAGTATAAAATATATTATTTCCAATTTTGACTCCAATTATATCTCTAAATGATTGATATTGACATTATTAATTAATAAACATACAAATTTACACAATGCATATTTATCTTTGCAAATTTTAATTATAATTATTTATTTTTAATTGAAAATTATTTTCAATTTAATGTATTACTTGTGCAACTGAATATAGAAAATGTTGACATCTTATGTTAACATTTCATACTCAATTTGTAATACTTAAATGGTAATTTTATAGTTTAATCTGGGTTTATTATTTGGAAACCTATTAATGGATTGTTATAAGTTGAACAATTATTTAACAAAAAACTAGAGACTACTATAGCTTTAATGATATGAAGTTTATCCATACTTTCTGATAATTTCCTTTCAGGTAATCAGTGCATTTTCTATTTTTAAAGACGCATTCAATGTTTAATAACTACCTGTGGAATGCGGCATATTAATATATATTGTCACACAAGGCATTATGCATCATAATCAAATAAATTTATTTTATATAACTCGAAGACATTGAGTTTAAAATTATTTGTTACTTTCAACTTGCTTACATTATATTATAATATTTTAATAATGTTATATTATTTATTAATTATAATTATCTAAATAGTACCTCCCAAAAGAATGTCATTGTTTAGAGTCCAATCTATGAGTCAGAGTGTAGTAATTTATTTTATCATTATTTACGAAACAGTATATTTCATGCAGTAGCAATTTGCTGTTGAGAGATTTGATAATTTTACTCGTGTTAATGATTTATTTATGTTAGTATTCATTGACTTATATTTTAAACTAAACTGTATATTCTCTTTAAATATTTAAAATATTAAATTATATAATAAATGACTTAATAATGTAAATAAACTTGCATATCTTTAAAAAAAATAAAAAAGTATATTATCTGTATATTGTCTCCGAGTGGTCATTTTCAAATTAAATAAAGTTGATAACAATTTATAGAGCCAGTGTATACAAGTTATTGTATGTTGTTGAATTAAAAACTATTTATGTCATTTGTAATCTTATAATTAAATATAATGTTTATTCATAATTGATAATAATTATTATATTTATATTTATTATTTTTACAGCTTTCGGAGCAGCATATGGTACTGCCAAATCTGGTACAGGCATTGCAGCAATGTCTGTAATGCGACCTGAGCTGATCATGAAATCCATCGTTCCTGTTGTAATGGCGGGTATCATTGCCATCTATGGTCTAGTAGTTGCAGTACTCATTACTACTAGTATTTCTGCTAATGCTAAAGATTATTCTCTATTCAAGTAAATATTTTTTATATTCTCCTTATGTTTTTCTCCTAATAATAAAAATAAATAATTATACTTATCTTGATCTGATATTTATCAGAGAGATAAATGCTTATTTTTTAATATTAATACAAGTATTTTAAACAAACTTAAGTTAATAATGTATACATTAAAATGTAAATATATTCCAAAATTTAACCTTAAGAATGTTGTATTTAATTAATAATGATTTTAAATTTTGCAATGGAAAGAGTTAATGGTGTAATGAGATAACTTAAGTTTATAAGAAGTATTATTTTTTAATAACACAAGAACTTAAAAATGATAGGTTTGATAGATAAGTTAATTAGTGATAATAAGTGACAAATATAAGTAAAATTTTAAAAAAATTTCAAAAAATATAAATTGTAATAATTATTTAAATGCAATATTTACAATTTAAAAAAATAATAAGGAAAAAGAAATCTTCAATAATAACTTGTTTTCTTCTTGATTTCAAATTTCTATATCCATTTGTAATTTCACAGAGGCTTCCTTCATCTCGGCGCTGGTCTTGCAGTCGGTTTCGCTGGTTTAGCTGCTGGATTTGCTATCGGCATTGTTGGTGACGCTGGTGTAAGAGGAACAGCCCAACAACCCCGACTCTTCATCGGCATGGTCTTGATTTTAATTTTCGCCGAAGTATTAGGTCTTTACGGTCTCATCGTCGCCATCTTCATGTATTCCACAAATACACAATAGATCACGATTTTTCTACGCATATAGAAATCTAAATTATGACGTACTTCGTGCGAGCTTCGCCCATACTTAAAACAAATTTCAACCTGGAACAGCGATCCAGAAGTAGAGAGCTTTGAAAATGCGAGAAAAAAAACAACGAGTTCACAAAGCACACCCATATTTAAATGAAGCGGAGCTTGGTCTAAATATCGTCAACACGAAGATCTCATAATTTCGATTGATAATCGTGAATCGACGACCCCGCTCACCTTCTATCGCGCCCTCACGTGCACACGACAAACATCACGAGTCTAGTGCTGACAGATCTTACAATTAAGCGAAAAACAGCATAGAAACCGAGTGGAATCTGAATTCAGGTTATCAGAAACAGGTCGTCCATATCCCATGTCGATTTCTTTCATTGTATAGCAATTAATAATCATTTTCTAGTATAGTTTCACACTGAACTATATAACAATATCAAATTCAAGTAATCGACTCTTCTTTAATGGGCGTGAAGAAGAAGATCATAAAGATTGACGAAACGCGAGATCTACTTAGCACAATTTATATAAAATATATATAAAAGAAATGCATGTATATATATGTATGTATAATTATATATATGTATACATTCATCACACGCATACATATGTACACATACACGAACAAAGAGACATGCTACACTAGACACAGACACACATAGGCATGTAAAAGCTACGTACTCGAGGGAGAACACGCTGTCGGTGCATTCTTTGGGTGGAGCCACTAGATGCCTAGCCACTCCAGCCACGTGCGAACCGGCGCGAAGAAGTTCTTGTCGGGTGAGGAGTCGATCGATGCGAGACCATTTCACAGAGCAATGCGAGCGTTACAGGAAGAATGACGACAAAACATTCCATAATTATTAGTACACGGCGGCGATCGGACGCCGAGCGGGCTGCTCGGGAGCTGGCGGCCGGCAACTGGACGCACACTCCAGGTGGCGCCACGGTCGCTCCTGCGTGCAATCGAAAAACAAAAATAAGATACTATAATAATGAATAACAGCGCAGTATTTCCTACCTAAGAACCGGGCTCAACGTGCGGGCGCGTCGCGACCAAGCCTTTCGGCGTCATGCCGCGCCTGCCAAAACGAGTAAGGATCACGGGTGAACGAAGTAAGTGAGGGGGCGAAGGTAACCGGTATCGTCGTTCGCATCTTTAGCGTCGTTTTTGTGCTGCAATGCCCTGCCAAATGGCGTGTGCACTTGTCACGAAACGACGGTAGGGTTAAAAAGAAGATGAGCGAACTTGATTTCTTAAATGAACAGGTGATAGCGCGCATGTATTGTACATACACACATACCACTTTTGATGCCTCACACCATCAATCTAGTTACGGTATATAGAATATTGATTTAGGGTATAGTAATGTATCGTGTGTGTATACAGAGACAAATGAGACAGGCACAGATGCAAAAGTAAGTTATTGTATACAAATTCAGTTATTATAACACGTGGCGAAAACAGACACAAAAGTATAAAGCAGAAAAAAAAATAAATGATAAGCTGATGTAAAAGAGAAAAAAAAAAAAAAAAATGATAAAAAAAATTATTAAGTAAATCTCGTATAGTTGTGTGAATTATAAGATGTTATTGTAGCCGTTGATGATGCGAAGAGTGCGAGGGAGAGAACGCGTGTGACGGTGAGCGAACGGCGACCCTGATGTGAAGAACGCGAGTGTTGTGGCCGAATATCAAAGCAGTGGCTGACATTCGCGATTTCGATTACAATAAGAAAGCACTGGCCAAGAGAAGGAAGAGACTGCCGCCGCCGCTGCCCCCTACCTTCTTCTTCTACCTACTATCTTCCAGTGTTACTAATAGATTCAATTGTTGAGCGCTAAGAGTGATACTGATCATTGATTATTATTTATGTTATGATTCATCCTCGATGTTACAGAAAATCGTGTTTAATAAATTTTAATTTGGAGAAACAAACGATGGCATTCGATCCTTTTTGCATTTGGTCCTGCTCACTTTTGAGCTAAAACTTATTTTGTAATGAGATTTGTGTCTTTGCAAGAAGTTGATTGTATTTATATATGTGTTTAATGAACGAAGTAGTTTGCTTGTAATATAATTTTATGAAAATAGGTGATTTGCATCTTTTTTGTTGGGAATATTTTCAATGAGAAAAAAGAAGTCGGATGTGTAATTTTGTGAATAATGATTGATTTTAATTCATAATTTGATTAATTAAAGTATAATACGAGGATTAGAGGGAAAAATATGTCCAGTTCCTCTGCGAAAAATAACTCGTTAGAAATGTATCAATGAATATATATTTTACTTTCGATCAAATATTGAGATGTGTAAAAAGAATAAAAATCATCTGACCAATTCTCCTTCTCATTTTTACAGACTATCTCTGTAAAAATGTAGGATGTGAATCAAATTACATAGCACTATATTAATACGAACACGTGCATGTAAAATTCTGACTTTTTAACATTTTATTGTCTTACTATAAACATAAATACAAAATTTAAATCTGTATTTGATTATCTTATTTTATATTAATTTCATATAATTTCTCAAAACTTGTTCCTTATAATGATGAAATGAAAAAATGTATTTTATATATTCATTTATAAGCTTAATTTTTTAAGTATCTGTTCCATTACGCTGCATGTTACAACTTTGTATTTGTATGTAGATACGTAGCTTTATTTTGCTTAATGTGTTCAACATAGCTTAAAATTATTCAGTAGTTAATATAATTCGCTATTAAAATGTGCATGAAATTATTCACCAATATATATTGTTTCTTCGAAGAAATCGAATATTAATCTGATCCGAATGGTTGGTGAAAATTTTGCAGCTTCATTTACATAGTTCTTATGTAATCGCCAAAGGTGCTAAAGTTTAAATTCATTTGTAGTATACACATGAAGACTGCGAAATGGACGCATATATTTCTTCAAGTTAACAAAAATACTGAATAAATATGTAGTTCTCAAATTGAGCTCTGATTTTATATTACTATATTTGAAATTACAGTACTCGATATCAACTTTAAACAAAAATTGCATTAAATTATTATTATATTTGACAAAATATTTTAGAAAACTATGTATAGTTTTATGTTAAATGTTGTTAAAAACAGTAAAACAGATTTTACACTTTTTATCTGTGATTATGTTATTATTGTTACAATAAACTGTTTGAATTTTTGAAATATTCAAAAACTAATTTATATTAAATTATGGATAAACAATTAGCTACAAATAAAAATCAATTTTGAAGAGTTATTAATTGCGAAAGAACTGAACATTTCTTTTCCTATGAGTTTCTCATTTCAGAGGAACTAGTATATTTTCTTGTAATTGTGTTTTTATAAAAATTAATTTGGTAGGATCGGGCTATACACGAAGAAATTGTGTAAATATGTTTATTTGAATCAAAATAAAAATATTAAAAATTTACTTCTGTTGTGCAGTAAATTAACCATGTTTTAAATGTGTTGATTGTAGCGGTGAGAAATTGTAATAAATAAAAAAGATTAAACAAGTTATCTATGTGAATAATTTTTATAAGATTGATATAATTATTATGTTGCGTTACAGATGTTTTTTATGTACATTATTATGAGATCATATTAAATGGTAACTTGTGTGATTAAAATGAAGTATTAAAATTGAAGTTCATTCAAAAATATTATTAACAGATATATGGGAAAGATGACGGAAATGAAAATGGAAAATTTAATTTTTTTATTGTTTTTTTATTAATATACTTTTTCTTGACTTTATTTTTAAACACACATTCAATGAAATATAATTTTAGGTATTTCAAATCATTTAATAGACATTCATTCCTTACCATATCACGTGGCATTATTAAAT
>JABFQC010005520.1:0-11564 GCA_022817085.1 Psilanteris sp. ZL-2020 | reverse complement strand
ATGTAACAGTACGTAAACATATAGCAACTCAAAAATTTGAACTTAACATCTGCTATTAATTTTTACGAACGATCACGTATCTAAAAATATTTTTTTTAAAGACCGAATTATTTTTATTAGAGTAAGCAATGAACAAATTTAACTTTTATTGAATATCAGTATTTAACATTATTAAATTCTATAAATAATATTCATAATAATATTAAAAAACGGGAAAATTATAAGAACACGCAAACTGGTCCTCATCTCGTTATTAAATATAAATACATTTCAAGATTACAAGATTTCGTTAGCAATAATATTTAACTGCGTATGTAATCTCTTTATTTTGAAAAGGAACGTGATGATTTACGATTTTATTACAAATATTTTTAAGAACACACGCGTATAAAAATATTTTTGTATTTCCTTTCTGATATGATTTAACGATACTATATTCTTCGAAATAATCGCAAATGTGACATTTACATAGCCGTATAATTAGTAACAAACGTTATGTTAAAAGCTGCCTTCAAACGTATCGTCGAAGAATTTTGAATCGCGCAAAAAATGCAATTGAAACAAACTTTTACGTATTATATTATTATACATACATTCGGAGAAATGTCGTAAAATTGATCCGAGACGAGTATTGTCGTCGCATGGTTCTGTCATCTATTTGTAAATCGGCCATAAAGAATGGCAGAAAAAATTGTCTGAGGTCAGAAATGGAGTTCCTTCTCGAAAGCGTTCATTCACGAAAATATGAAAATACACGCGTGATGATTTTCACGTGACCGGATCGCATAAATCATAAAAGCGATTCGGCAACTAAATGCCGATTTTTATATCGCCTATAAATTACTTTACGTGGAAAACTCGGTGAATTTGTCCCGAGAAATGCGTGGACATTTTATGAGAGGCCGTTTTCGGGTTCAAATGAAGCGCGCACGATGTTATGGGTTTGGGAAACGGACGACCGAGGTAGGGGGAGGGGGGAGTTAGTTATTCGGCCGCGCATTATCAGCGAGCGCGTTCGGCGGAAAAAGTTGGAAGTCAAGGCTGGACCCCTGCGGGCTGGCACGCCGACTTGAAGTCCTTGTCACAATATGGCACCACCCTACTTTTCGGACAAAAAACACCATACACCGTTTTATGGATTTTTCTCGTACTATTTTTATTGTTTTTCACAGACTTTGGACGAGTTCATTTGTGTTATCTCGTTCTCGAAATGGCTATAAAATGTTATTCATGGCACTGAATAATTACGGTTAATTTATGAACTGAACTTTTTTCACGACAAATTTTAGTCGAACAAAAATACGCCAGCTTATTGACGGTTAATCCAATTTAATAATACTGTAATAAAATACAATACTTTATGTTATTCAGTAATTGATTTATACATAGTTGGTTAAAACTACTGATCGCTTCAGTAAACATGTTGTTGCGTTTTTGTTATTATTTAAAAATTTGTTGTTTTGTTTTCTCTGTGCAGGAAAAAAAAATCTTAATTAAAATTATTTACAAAAGCAATAAATGAAGTTACTATTCACTGAATACATTGAATATTTGAGGCGCTGCTAACTAAGTGCTTGATCTAAGCACTCTATAAATTTACTCATATAAATGCAGTTGGCGCAACTAGTCATTTCAATTCCACGCGTCAGTTAGAGCTCAGTATGTCGATAATTGGGGAATATAACCCGAAAATGTTGAACTTTGCAATTGCGAAGAAAACAATTTATACGTCATCTCCCAAATTCTTGCATTCAGTTCAGAATTTGTCTATCTCAGAACGTATATAGTGTATATATTTCATGGTGTATGCTTGGATTCATGTGGAATGTGAATAAACAATTGTATATTCTTCTTAAGTATAATAATAATAATAATAATAAAAATATAATAAAATATATTATTATTGTTCAGTCGGATGAATGTAAATTTAAAACATGATATATATTTACTAATTCGTTTAAGCTAGTAGTGAAATTTGAACTTTACCAACTCAGTTAGGTTAACTAACAAACTCAATCAATTTAACTAAATCACCTTAGTTGTTTCAACCGAGAGTTGTCAGTTGTCACCATTTTAAGTGAAAGCCTCAATTGTATTCAATTAAACAAACTGAGTTTCTTAGACGAGGATGCCATTTTAATGGAAAATGTTAGTTATATCCGATAGCAAACCTCTTTTACGTCATACAATTTATTGTATCAATTTCCTTTTTTCTTTGTTGAAAAATTCTATTCTGTATATATATATAAAGCATTTTTAATATTTTTTTAGTATTCGCACAGAATAGTTTACGAACTTTTTACAAATAACATTTTTTTTATTTATAATCGTACAAAAAATATATGCAAGTAAATTAATGATATTAAATTAAATTCAATGACATTAATTTATTATATTAGGTATATTGCAAAATACTACATTTTTATTGTAATATTTTATACCGTATAATCTGTTAAATTTTTGTTTAATTTGAAGTCGAAATAAAATACATAAAAGCAATATTTATAAAAACGTTTATATAAAAAAAAGACTATTGTATATGATTAATACAAATTCTCTATTTTCAATTTTGAAATTCGTAATTATATAAGATGCAGTAAATAATAATTTATTAAAAAAAAAAATAGTAAAAATCATTTTGGCACGTGGAATCATGTCATCAAAAATAGTAACAAGTGTAGACCAAAACTATGATCGTTATAACGGCAGGCATTGTGGCACTTGGAGTTAAGATCGGCGAACCCCGTTAATAAAGGAACCCTTCGAGGCACCAGCAATAAAGTGCACCTCGGGTTATAAATTAAAACAATAACAATAAAAAGTGTCTCGGCGATTGAGCGGACCGACAGATGGCGCAGTGGGGGCCTCGCACATTCGAAAAACATTCTTGCTGCAAGGGGTAACTCGATACAACGCAGATCCCGTGGTGAGATTTAATAAATGTCCGCAGGTAAGTTTACATTTATAATGCTTAGGAAGGTGCGACATTTTAGACCAAAAAGCGTCGGATTTCGCGGCACGGTCCGAACTCAAGCTGAAAAGGGCTGAATCTTTTGACGAGGCAAAGTATATAATCGTCTTGCGAGGCGACAATAACGAGGGAAACGATTCACAAAGACTTTCGGTTGTAAAGGTGCGCGTCTATTATTGCGATTTCGCGTTGACGCGCTGCACACTTTTTCTGACAGCAGATGTGGTAAGTGTCGACGAGCGACTTTAATTTGACGGAAAATTCGAGCACAAAGCCGGCAGACATTTTTCGTCACAGACAGCCACGATTGATCCGGAAAGTGTTTCCGAACCAAAAAGGTCCAATTCGGAAGCAACGTTCCTACACGTGCGCGCCATTGTTCACCGCGCGTATAGTTTATAACCCGCAAACACTGATTTCGATCACGGAAACATCCGTGACCTCCATTTATTAAATCGCTGATCACTTTGGCTCGCGATTTAACCCTCGCAGGGAACAAGAAAGGGTGTGTTATGACATCGCGACAATCAATATTACCGAGCGTTTGATTTATCGAGGCGATTTGTTACGGGAATAACCGGAGAGAGGGTGTTTATAATTATTATCTATAATAATAATTAGCTGTGCTGCACAACCGCGTTCTCTATGACGTAACAAAACCTATTATTTGGTTCGTAATGTCAAACCAAACGAACGCTTTCGTATTTAGGATAACGATGTTTGAAATAAAGAAATATTAATTGATTCGTGGAGCAACGCAGGAGGTTTATTTATTATTATTTATAGTTCTGTATGGGCAATAATTTTTTGGGAAATGCAAAAAATCGGGATGTGCTGATGATACGTTTTAGACCTTCTATATTTTACATTAAAGTTCATTGTCAACGCTAATAAATTTTGAAACGATTTAACTGAATATGTGAAAGATACGCATGGTAATATATATGTCTTTATTCAAGAAAAGTTTACGCTCTTATTTATTGAGTAATCAAAATTGAGATACTGACAAAATCCCGACAAATGTGTATGTATGTTATATCTTTAGTTCAAACTAGTTTTATTGGCTATGTAGAGACATATAAAATAACTATTGTAATTCATGCTATGTCGTATATTTGTAATTTTATAATATTTCACTTGAAATTATCGCAGCCATACAAATTTTATCTGGTGCAAATTTTGTTTCAATAATAATTATAATAACAAAAGAACAGAAATATCTACAAAATATCTCTTGTATAATCGATCATAACTTTTTGTTTATTCAGCTTTAGCTTTGCGTGTTATAGCTCACATCGTAACGTGTTTATGGGGCTTTAAAAGTGGTTCTTTGACATTTAGTTGGATCTGCAATAATTTTGCGGTTTAATTGTTAAATATTAAGCTATCCAGTTATCGTTTGACATATAAACATGGAATCAGATTCAAAAATAGTTTTAATTTCTTATCATACATTTTTAAACTTATTTTTAAAATTATTTATGATTGTTAAAATATGCTATATATGTTCGAAATTTATAAGGTTATTATTGGAATGACCTTATTTCATATTATTAGACACATCACTTATAATATAATATATCATATATATAACCATTCAACGTAATGTTTAATATTAACGTAAGAATTATTCACTAAGACTATTCTGAATGTCAAAGAATGTTTATATTTTGAATAGATACTCATTATATGACAAATTTAATTTATTGCTATAATTCGAAAGTAATAGAAATTGGACAATATTTAAAAAAGATAAAATATTTATTCGTCAGTCTTATTATATAGGCTAAATATTATAATAATATGTTATTTATTTCTTTTGACTATAAATACAATCATTACGTTGAAAATTCAGTTAATATTCATGTTAACGGTTATGACTTATATGCACATTAATAAAAAGTAACTGTGTTTACACATTCAAAGACTCTCCTGTTAAAATATTACTATTGAGTTGTCTGGTTGATATATCGAAAAGTAAAAACTGAATATACCTGAAAGCTTTAAATATATGAGTACCTTTGACAGGCACAGTAATTCCATTTAATTCCCATAATATTTGTATACTAAAATTTCTTTACTAAATTAAACGCTCCTGAATTCTACATAATAATAACAATTGCCATTTTAAATAATCTACATTTGAATGTAATTTGTAGATTACAATCAAATTGTAAGATAAGTTATGTATTGTATAATTATAATTATTATTCTATTAAAAACTATCTAAAATAAATAATTCTATAATCGTTTCTTCCCTATCCAGCTTCGTCAGTTCCTTCAATTAATTAATATCTCACCCAAACTAATACAAATATAATAAAGCTTTGCGAAATCGTAAATTTAGAACGGAAATCAATTACGAAATTTACGTAATTTTTAAAATAAATATTTGACATTTTCAAGCAAGCTAAGTTACGCTAAAACACAAAAACCGTTTATTCGTCATTGTTATTTACAAGCGCGCGCATTTTATCAACGTTGCACGAAATATGCTCACCCGTCACGAAACACAAAGGATCAAATATAAATTCAATGTATTGAATAACACTTTTACAGAAATAATGTAATACTTTTTATACCCGCGCCACGTTACCAAGCAATGAATATAACTTCAAGTCGTAAAGCTGAGAGCATCTTGCAATTTTAATTTAGTGGTCGTAATCGTTTATTATGCTTGACTTGGTATAAAAGCCATCGGATCTAACGTGGATTTGACTATTCAAACGTGAAATAAAACGCTATTCCGTTGCGCAATTGCCCGTAAACTTTTTCCCTTTCGAGTATTGTGACATTTTACCGCACAAAACATAATGCGTTTTATGTTAATCCGACATTTTGCGGCCGATAATTAAAACTGCGGGATCTACGGCGCACGCGTACACGCGTCCGTTGTGATTTGCCGAATCGGTAACGTCGATTTCTCGCCGAACGCATATATTCTCGTCTTGAAACATTAGTCTGGTAAAAATAAAAAAGAAACGTCATTTCGTGTGGGTTCGTCGAAAATTGGAAGCCGCGACTCGGAAGGGCTTAACGACGGTTCTCGTTTGCCATAAACAAATCGCGGGCCGAACCAATTTGCTCGCGGATAAATAATTCAACAGACGAAGAAGCCTGAGCGAATAAAAAACGCGAGTCATTGATTGATCAATTTTTCATTTGCATGTTTACAAAAAACGTTCATCTGGGACGCGTCCCTTAGGTGCGAGTGAATGATTAAACACGCCAACTTGGAACGACAAAAGATACTCGGAGGTCCGGTCCTTTTTCTCGGACCCTTCCAAGATCCATAATCGCGTTTTCATCCAGTATTCACGAGCCTTTGACAAAGGAAAAGCGCATAATGCGCCCGAACGTTTCGCTGTTTCTCTTTGTCTCGCGAGTCACGTGACCGTGCTCATGCATTATTAAAGATGGAAGACTCGATTATTGTCAATTCCTTTACATTTTCATGTTCAATTGTGAATCTTTAAGCCGCGCGTCGATTCGAATGATTCGCGCGATTGTACGAACCTGCGAGTCGTGGCTTGCTTTCGTCCTTTCGTCTGATCCTTCGGGCCGGTTTTCGGCGCGACTTTCGCCTATTTTGCCACAAAAAATCAATCACGCTCGGGTCTTTAAGCCGCGGTAACGAACGCGCTCGCAAATTCGCGGATCAAATGCGGTTTGAACAGGATAATGCGGAAATCCGATTATATAATCCGTCTCTTCTGGTGCGGAATAAGGAATTAGTATTACGGTACACGCTTGTCTACTTCTTACTTGCTACGTCTGTCGGATGGGATTCGTGAAATCATTGATATTCGCGTTTTATTATCAATTCCCATTTTGATTTCTTATTCCTTCTTTGTTGAATTCAGATACGCTCGTGATGAAATCTTAGAGGGTGTAAATGATACACGGAATACGAATCTGACACTCGCGCGGGAATAACGTTAAAGGGCTTTTTATGTCCTTTGGATGTGACTTTTTCCTCGGATAGACGGCAAGGCGAAATTTAATGAAGCGTTTAATATCAAGTCGAATCAACGAATAAAGTAAATGCTTATGAACGTCTAAGTCGTGACTTTATTGATTATATTCAGTTTTTTAATCGAGTAAAAAGGACAAAAGCAAAAACGTGTAATTAATTTTGTCAGCTTTTTTATTGAGAATGGTACGAGTTAATTGGCATAAATTATTACGCTTCAGTGATACTTGTGATTTCATTTCTTACGAACATATAATTATAATGCCGTTAATAGTGTAATTTCGTTTTTAAAATGTACAGTTTCAAATTTGTAAATTGAAGTATGTAATAATCATTACAATGCATAATTGCAAAGTAAATATATATCAAAGAATAACAAATTTGTTCAATATCTCCATTCATATTTTACGCTATATAATCCCATTGGAATCTATCTATAAACAATAATGAAACAATAATTACATTTAAGATTTTAATTAAATCATTTGTTGTATGTGTAACTATCAATTATAAAAATTGCATGCGTTTGTTTCGGTGTTATTCTATTTTTTCATAATGAAATTATTGCATATTGTTGATTGTTGACCATTGACCCCAATTTAAAAGCAATTGTAAAAGGAAACGTTTTATTTGTTTCGAATTACGCGCATTCTACAGCGAATGGTCAAAAATGTATCAAAGCTTTTTTTCAACTGCACGTAATGAAATCCGACCCTCAAAATGTCATAAACCGTAAAATTACGAACACAAAATGTATACCTGCGTATACTTCATTTTCTTTAGTGCAAACAAATCTGTGTTTTTATTTGATCCTCGCCTAAACAAACTATTGCAATGTTTACGTGGTCGCGAATAAAGACCTGCTGGTCACACGACGGCGACCAAATAATTTGATTCGTGTTACTCACTCATTCAAATCTCTGCCGACTTTTTGTCTCGCGTCTCAGCTTCCTGAAACAAATGAAGAAATTGTTGAATTTGTATTGAAAACAGCGAGCAATTGTAATGCCAGATATTAAACCTTATATGTATATATATATATATATAAATAGTAATTTTCTTGATTTGCTTTGCTCGCTTCTTACCTTAATAATACGTGCACGCATACAAATTGTTTTTTTGTATATTAAAATTGCTTATGTTTACATGTGTATTATCATTAAGACTAAATATGTACGAATATGAAAATCATTATCCTTTGCACGGAGCTTAAACCATACAAAGCATTAACTCGTGTTATTCAAGATTGCAGATGTATTGCGTCTATAAATGTATCTTGAAATGCATAAAACCGACGAGTTAATTAGAAAGTGTTACGTCCACGTATTCGTGCGAAAAGGCACAATTCGGTTGGTTTCTCGGTGCGCTCGCGTATCGTCGGACGAGAATTACAAAAGGCCGATCTTTTCATTTGAGATTTAGGTAAGTGCGCAATGAGAGACAGCTACTTGGAGTGTCTCGAATGCCGGGTATCGATTAAATGGAAACGCGTCTGCGAGTCTCAAGGCATGAATAAACTGTTATGCGATCCGACATTCACATTTAAATGTTTCCTTCGTTTCTCTCGTCTTCCTCCTCGTCCTGTTTTCTTCCGCTGCTTTTTTTCTCCCTTTTTTATTCGTCAAGATATTTCTGAACGAAAGTACATTCGAAGCAGAAATTTGAGATGCTTGTGACTGTTGTCGAGGCTCGCGTTTTTTACGAGCTACCTCAAAGGTAAATACCAACGTCGATTTAATATTTAAATTAAAATCGTCGGATTCGCGAGCACCCGGACGAAGCCAGCGTGGCTTCGGCTAAACGGCATTCTACAAAATTGCGAAATTAAAACATTACGCGACTCGTTTCCAGCCTTGTGTCAAACGGCAACTGACCCACGCATATTCTCGCTTCGGCCATTTCGCGCGGACGGTTACAAAATGCCGCTCATTAAAACACACCCGAATTCGCGGAGGATTCATAATTAAGCGCAAGGATAATGAAAAAAGAGTGTGTAATTTTCGGTAATTCAAATGGCAGGCGACATCCAGTGGCAGGGACAGTAATTACTGCGCCGCCTGCGTACGTTGTAAGCGAATGAGGTGCTATTTTGAGTGACACAAGTGAACAATTATTGTTTTCAGTCAAAATATCTTGTCAGCTATATTTGTATTTATCAAATTCGCTCGATAAAATTGTTAACCGAAAATATAATATTCTACATCGTATTATATACATAAACATGCAATTTAAATCATTAACAAAACAAATACCAGCTTTCATTTTTCAATTATAATTTATATTTGCGAAATATTCTATATTAATATCGATTTTATTGATATGCGTAAATAATGTTAAATGATTATTAATAATAAGGTTTCATACATAAACATTTATTTTGCAAACCAACAGTTATTGTTAATGCAATACGAACAAAAGTATTTAACATTTTCAGTTGATAATATTTGTCAAGTTAAATCTTTTTTCGCAAAAATAGTAATTTCGATATATAATATTAAAATGATTTCATATTGATAATCACACGTGATTATTAAATTAGCAAACAAAAGCATGTGTAATCTGAGAAATTGTTTAACAAATCTTTCGGTTTGTATGTTTTCGCATTATTTAAGTAGATATTTCTTTTAAAAATGTATTCGCCCAAGGACTAAATCGATATCCACGACAAAGAAGCTCGTATAGTACTTCATTGCAGTAGAAAAAAAACACTCAAAAGTACGCGACTGTTCTCGGGTTAAAAAGACTTCATTCGAAGAAATAAAATAGAAAAGAATTTCTCAGCCAAAGACAGAATTTGTCTTAACATTTAGTCAAGAATTTAACATTTTTATATAAATAAACACGTTTAGTCCAACTTTTTACAGTTGTAAGAAAGTTCAAGCGATGATGTAAACAGAATTTAATTTAAGCTCTGTGCCTATGCCACGCATTTGACTTGGGTTCAGCTAAACACATACAACAATTATACCTGTTTTTGCTGTTTTGTTATAAAATATAAATTTCAAAATTGTGTTCAATATAATGTGTTTTGAATGTTATTGTGATTATTAAGACACACAATATTGTGCAATATTTTTAACATTTTGTTATTAAAGCAATATTAGCATGGAATAACAATTTTATTATAAATGAATGCATCTTTGAATTATATTTATTACCTACTGCTCAGTATAATGGATTAATAATAATAAATATTATGATAGGTAGACTTTTAATTCTATGAGTAACACGATACATTTAGGAAACACCTTAGATCTAAGAAAAAAAAATGTTTTTACAAAATATAGTTGTCAGTCAGATTTGTAGTGACAAAAAAGTTTCAAATTTAGTCTCAGGTTTATCGGGAAACTGACACAGATATTAATTAAATTAGTCGTATTATTTATACCATTTTTTATAACAAACTCCCAAAATGTCGCAGTACGTCAATAATTAACAGAAAATAATCTGAGGAAATTAATTACTTCTGTGTTATGGAAAAGGAGAAAATATATGAATATATGAAATGACATTTTGGTTGGAAATAAACCAGAAATAGGCCGATGAAGAGTATTTGTGGAACAGCAATATCGTGTATATGAGAAATCTAATATAGATTCGATAAGAATAAGGCAGCGTAGTATGCACTTGGATAGAAATGCGCTGCGCTGTCCTGCTAGACGCTGGACAAAGAAACGGACGTAGAAACAGCGGATAAAAAAGGGATAAAAGGAAAGGAAAAATCCGAGACAGTAAGAATGAGCCCCAGTAAGCGCGAGACCCGTGTTCACCATTCGCCCCACGCTGAGTGACTTATGGATACGATACCGCAGAGGTTCTCAATCATAAGTTTGACTGCGATACTTATCTGATTTAAAAATGACCCCAAAAAAATTGGTTAATGTCACTGACGTTGCGAAAGGGTACAAAGAATTTTGAGAAAGTAGAATGATCATATATATTCGTCTCGAACGAATTGTTACATGCGAACGTATTAGTGCTTCTGGGAAGTTCGAAATCACTTAAAAGACATTAATTTATGGTATTATATGCATAACATAATAAGATAACCAAAATTCGTATTATATCATTTGTTTTTGGCTTGTATTTGTGTATCGCTTATTATTATTTCAATTTTGTTGTAAATATTGTTTTGATTCGCAATTGCAATGTTTTGGAAATAGAAGAAAAAGATGCAACAAACATAAATAAACAAGTTAAATAAACACGGTCAAAATTATTTATTTGTCATGACAATGTTTATGTATCGCGTGTTTACATGTTAGTGACCTTTTTTATTTTTTAGCAGAAAATTTTGTTTGGAATGTAATATCAATTTATCACGACACCGTATCGTGTGTCTGAAATTGAAAATTAAATCCCCAAAGTCTTGCATTTAAATTTCGGTTAAACAAATCCGTTGCCAATGAAAATTAGCATAAAAATCTGAGCCAATCTTAATCTACTTATGCATTAATTTTTAACATGAATAATGCACGACACCTCTATTCTATGATAATAATTGCGCTAGCTAACTAAACAACATTCGTCATAACTTCAGAAGTGTATTTCATTCTGTTTAGCGCGGAATTGTCATGCTAATTTGTTTTTCTGGGAATACTAAAGCGGTCAGTGTAAACC
>JABFQC010005519.1:0-11566 GCA_022817085.1 Psilanteris sp. ZL-2020 | reverse complement strand
TTTGATTTTGTTAATATATATTATATTTAATACTTATTTTTACATCTATATTCCACCTCTGATTTGTTTTCTTTAATAACCTTATTTTTTGAAATTCACTTTACCCCGTTTCCTTTTGGCGGGGTCAATTTTTTTTTTTTATTATTTATTTTTTTTTTTTTTTTTTACGCGATCCCAATAGAGGAGTGGCCGACTCTCTTTTCGATTCGATAACGTTCATCGCTTCGGCGTCTGTAGCAATTTGTTTTCAACGGTTCGCATTTTCATACATTTCGCTAGGAGAGCGACGATGGTGAAGACAGCGCCCATAAACGAAATAACACCTAGTACAACCAGCACCATGAACCAGCTCTTGAAGCTACCTATTCGTCCGGATATGTCGCAGTTGCAATTCTCGCTGTCGCTAAGATTTAAAACCGAAAAGTTGACGGGTCGCAGGGATATGATTTTCGATTCGTCCGACGTTACCTGGAAAAAAAATGGAACGGTTGGTTTGAATCATTGAATGTATTTAAGGGTGAATAGAGGGTGTAAATAAGGCTGTTTTGATTTTTATTATAATATTCACGGAGACAAATGAAAGTCTAATTTCATTGCGAAACTGGACTGGCAGTTTGAATTTGTCTAATACATTTTACGGTGAAAATTTAGCATATGTATATTTTTAAACGGAACGTGAAAAACTGTAATGTAAATATGCGAATTGTAAGTATGTAAACAAAGACGCTATTAAAGCAAATACGAGACGAAATTGTATAAACAAAAATACTAGTGGTGTAAATAGACATACTTTTAATGTAAACAAAAATAATAATAAAAACATATTACAATATTTATATACTAACATTTCGTTAGATCAGTTGATATCATATAAATTGAAGTAAATTAATAAATGTGATTAATGATCGAAAGTTTATTATTTATACAGTAACCATGAGAGAACTAGTGTGTTATTTTTTTCAGTCGTCTATGAATGTTAATACTTTTCAGAGCGAAGATTTTCTAGAATATATTTTCTGCAGAATAAAAGTTTAGTGAATTTAGTTGAAAGAAATAAATATAAAAGAAACGTTTGATAGTTGAATCCAATAATCATAATCATGGATGCGATATTTATATAACAGAAATAATTTTTTTGTGTGTTAATTAAACTTACATTTTTATTTCTATAAAAGAAAATAAGATAATTCTTAGGAATGTGTTAATTAAGTTTTTCATGGTAATACGATTCAATTAAAAAATACTGTAAATTTCAGTAATATTTGTTATATAAGACAAATAATTTCAAAAAATTATTTAAAAATATCTTATATACTTTCGGGTTTAATCGCATTTAATTAAGTTTTTTCTTTATTTTATTCTTGAATAAATTAACGTTTTTATTATTTACTTTTGTTTAAACAATTATCAATTTTAAAACAGTTTAACTAATTTATCTAATAAGGAACTTGTTTTTATGTATAAAAATAATAATTAATTATATTCAATTCATTTAATATGTTATAATTATTCTTACGACAAATTGAGTAGTTACTGTCGAGTTTGAGTCATACTGTATTTAGTAGCCGATTTTATATATCGGGTGTCATTAGAATATATCATTAAAATGAATTGTTATTAAAATTATTGTTAAAAATCTAATGGTATCTTATTATTGATTAGTAGAACTTATTTGCTAAATACTATTGTTTTTTAAAAATATGTATAAACATAGTTTTTTATTTTATACAAAAACATAATATGTTTTATTTATTATTTCAAATATTTTTTTAACAATAATAGAATTTAAAGCTGTGTAAATTTTGTTGAAATCATTTTAAATATTAACAGTTACTATAATAACAACTCACTGTTAAATAAATTATCCATCTAGTGCCATATATTATAGACAACTCAATTGAAAAATAGTTATATTTGGACAACTAGTATAATTATTCCATTGATAGTATTACTAACGTACTTATTATCTTAAAATTACTTAGAATTAAGAAAAATAATGAAATTATTATCTTAACAGTCGTGGTTTCTTCATACAGTTGCTATTGTCAAATGGGTATTGATAATCTTATAATAACTACTAAATTTTTTCGTAAGGGTGTTCTCATAGAAAATAACTAAGCAAGATAAAGATACAAAACTATTCTGATAATGACATTACAAGAAATTGACCATAAATCATACTGTTCTTAATTAAAATAAATAACTCGAATAAAAACAAAACAAAAACAAAATAAATTTAAAAGATAAAAAAAAAGAAAAAAAATCAAAACAAAAAACTCTACAATTATGGTATGTTGAATTAAAACCACCTCGTTATATAAAAGCGATTATAATAGAAACCATCTAATTTTATTTGCCTATACACACACCTGACGGCGTTTGGTTATGTCCAGCGCCTTGCGGATGAACTTGTACGATATGGTATACTTGAATTCTTGGCCGTCAAACGATCCCTTGTGGCTATAATACTGTATCAAAAGGGTACTGCCGGTCGATACGATTGGCACCTGAATGTTGTTGATATCATAATGCGACGCGTCGCAGTACGACCAAATTAGCAGGCTGCTGTTGGTGTGGGCGCCATTGTATATCGCGATTTCATTGCCTGGACAATAATTAAGACTGCTATTCTTCCTGAATAGGTCCTCGGCGGAACCATCGTGGACCTCGTCCCGAACGATTTTCAGCTGCACCGACACCCTTTCGGTCGATTTGCCATGAAATCGATAGCTGCACAGCGTATTCGGAGGATACCAGCTGCTCAAGGATTTGATGTTCTCCCGCAATTTGCTCGAACTCGTATAAACAAACTCACAATTTTTATCGTGACTCGGCGGTCCCTTCTCCTCGATCTCCTGGAGCGTCAGCTGGAAGCCATCGTGCATAATGGTGCCATCCCTTCGGGCATAAAACTCCACAACCACGCTGCGCCCGCGGGATAATATTTGCGGGATCCGACCCTCGCCGCAGAAACGGGAGATCTCCAGATTTCGGCCGTTTACGTTTTCCAAGATCGCTAAATAGTCGCCCACGCAATTCGCGTCGCCGAGCTTCTCGTGCACGTGGTATCTACGTAGCAGACGCGGTTCAAATATAGACGCGTTTGGCTTTTCCAGTGTCTTGTGGTTTCTTCGCGGATCAACCTCGTCATCGCGGCTGTGAAGAATGCCGTGGGATTCCCTCTTGCTGTTCCAGAGATCTTGCTTTTCAAGCAAGTGCCCGCTGTGACGAAATCTGTGGATAAGAGTGATTTATTACATGACGTTTGTGATTGATAATTCATTACGGATGCAGAAACACAAGATTCGTTTCGTACCTTTCATTTGTACGAAATTTCGATCCGTTCAATCATTTGTAATGAATTATAAAATTGTAAAATTAAGAAAATAGCTTTTTTTGTTTAGATAATTGCTAGAAACAAGTGTCGTATTTTCATTTTGCGTACACTCAGAAAAATTAAACGTATAAAATTGCTGTTTATAATACTAATTTGGAGACATTAAAGTAAAAACCTAAAAATTACTGTTTTTCCTTGTAAAAATACTGTTTTTCATACCAAATTTTTCTTCTATTGTTTAGTATAATGCTATTATAAACAGTAATTTTTTGGATTTTGTTTTAACGTCGCCAAATTAGTGTTATAAACAGCACTTTTCTAAGTTTAATTTTTCTGAGTGTAGGAAAAATTTAATGATTGGTTTTAGTTCATTTTATATTTATAGAAGACGTCTATTGAAGTTAAAGGTATAGTATATGAAATACTAATGGAAGTGAATTAAATAAACGGGTAAGTATATATATTTTTTATAAATGATTTAAAGCGTCTTTTGTTTTTAACAATTTGTTTGTATAATAACGATTGATTACTTTTTAAATAAATAATTTCTAATAATGTTCGAATGTCATATTCTCTTTCCCCATATCTTTTACATTTAGTCATAAATATTTTTATTATATATACTAAATACATAATCTGTAGTAAAAAGGTTATAAAATATAATGTAAACGTAAGAATATTTGATGTAAACAAAAACATTAGCAATGAAAACGGTCGGATTTTTAATATATGCCTATATAACTATTTTCCTTTATTTATTGGTTTTTTTTTCGCCGTAGATGTTAGAGTAAAAGTTGATTAATGAAAGAATAATAATAATAATAATAATAATAATAATAATTGTATATAAATTGTAAATCATAACTATATTTATATGAATTTATATAAATATTATATCCCACGTAGATAAGTTAATGAATCTTTTTACAAATTTATTTAAATTGCTCGCACCTTTTATTTCGTAATTGTTATACAAATCAAATTCTTTATAAAATAAACTTTCCTGCGCCGACGCTGTTCATTTAAACGGTATGAGTAAATTTTTGCTTTGTCGCGTTATTCTCTCCACCCTATCACCTATAAAACTATTTTATTACAAAGTTCTGGCGTTACAGTGCCTTTTATTATTTTATACAATAAAATTAAAATATTTTGATCAATTTGCTCGTCGATATATAATGAACGTAAAGTCGTTAACTCTCTATCATATTACACATATTATATAAGAATATGGCGCGACATTAATTTCATCAATTTTGCGTAACATTTGCTATTTCATTTGGGCTGATATATAAGAGGATCAACCAGCAATGTTTCATATTTGGAAGTATAATTGCTTTGTATATAAGGTTTCTCGTATAAGTTTCAATGTAATTGCTATAATTCAATGGAATTGATGTATAACTAATCCCATCATACATACAAAGTGCATTTTTAAAGCTTAATCATGATCTACAGTTACATATTAATAACCTTCTTACTCATTTTTGGATTGCTTTATGTTTTTAAAGGAAAGTGACTTAATTTTATTTCGTTAGTCTTTTTTAATTACATTTATTTACTAGAAAAATGTTTTAATTTAATTGTATTTATGTCAATAATTTCTTATTTATATATTTATTTTTATATTAATTTTATGTTCTTTTAATTCCATTTATATCAAAAACAATGACAAAAAAATTGTCATAAACTATTTAAACAGAAAATAAGAAGTCATTTACATTACTTGCATTGTTCAAATATTCAATTTGTCTAATTTATGTGACTTTTTATGTCGCGTTTATGTTATACGTTTTCCCATGATTTATGTATGTTTCCCACACACGAAGATACATAATTCAGTTCAAAACTGGGAATACTAATCTTGACGGTAGTATTTTGTTCATATTAAAATCCAATGCGTGGGTTTTTTATTGAACACGAATACATAAGAAGTAATTATTTTTGCATAATGAATATTTGGGATGCTTAAATAAAAAGACTAATTTGTAATCGTCGTCAGGTTAATTCGGTAATTGCGATATTGCGTTGTAATGTTTTTACTTTTGCATTATTAATATTCATGCGTTTAAACTTTGCATGCAAATGAATTCATAACTGTTGTTCATAGATCAATTTTATGCTACAGACAGTCACTATGTTGGTTCATCTTTTCATAAGAATCAATTTTTTATCAACGAAATATAAGCATTTCTTTTCGAAAACATCTTTATGAATAATTATGGTTCCAAATCTCTAAGTAGATAAGCGATGCAAATTGCATTGGAAAAACATTTTTATTTAAATTTTAGATATACATATTTTATAATATATCTCGGGAAGTAACAAAAGGAATAAAATATTAATCGATATAATAGTTATATTTTCTGTTTATTTTCGCGTCATATAGACAGATTTTATTTTTTTAAAGCAATTTTATGTATTTATATATATGTATATTGATCGAATATGATCACAAAATTCAAAGGGTTTTTGCAAATATTATTAGAATTTTTCAAAAGTATATCCATTGCAAAATTCATTAACAATTTATAAAATATAAAAATATTTATTAAAATCTCTTATAATATGCAATAAACTGGTCATGAACTTTTAATTTATTTGATAAATTATGCTGAAGATATATATACCTATATATGTATATAAAATACTTTATAAATCCAAAAATATGTAACTGAAAGAAGTTTTAATATAAATAATTGATTCCAATTTAATCATATTCGAATTTTTCAATTATATAATTAAAGTTATTGATTTTTCGAGTGTATAATAAAATTGTTCCATGTTTAATTAATTATATTATTGGCACCGAATTTGCTGGCCCCAAATATCGTTATTTATAAATCTTCTTCTCGTATGAAATGATATGAATATAAATTTTAATCCGTAATCGTGCAAAAATAATATAAACATAACGGTTTCAAATACATTATAAACAAAAGTTTAACCAAAACAAAAACAATTCAAAACACAAAAATAAGACTTTTTAATGTAAACAAAAAGCCCTGTCAATAGAAACAAACTACCCTTCGACCCTAAACTACCGCATTTCCCATCCTCGCATTCAAATATACCAACATCCTTCTTTCTCTGCAATTAAACATGTATTCCCCCAACCACCAAAATGCCATCTTCATTTAATTATCCCTCCAAAAGACCCCAGAAAGATAATTACCTCCGCGAAACAACAACAACCCGCCACGCCATTAATATTCCTGAATACCGTTTGCTGAACAGAAAAAACGACCGCAATAATCGCACGAAATTTGCATCGACTTCAAACAATTTTCAATCCCGATGCCCCTTATTGGACACTCCTCAAATTATTTCCCTTTTTAGATCTTGATGTATTGATTTCATTGCCGTTACCAGCCATAGAGAAATCGCTCGGCCGAGCTCCCGGGCCGGACCATTTGTCTCGCGCCGTAATAAAAATTGAACGCGAGCCTTCGTCCTTTCGGCGGTATCAGCCTGCAGGCTGACAGTTACGCTCGCATTATTCGGATTTACAGGACTAAATAATGAACGCGGCTTTACCTATTTAGATGGTCCCTCGGCAGTCCGTCCGCCGAACTTTTATCTTTGTTATAGGCCTCCACGGAGTAGGGCATTCTGCCGTTCGATTTAGTACGCAATGCTTTGGATTTCCGGCGTTGCTTCTTCGTCCTTGCGTGCGTCGACTGGAGGGCGTCGTGACTGATCGTAATCTGGTCTTCGTCCTCCAAGCTCCGGGACGAGCGGTTGGACGTCTCGTCCTTTGTTCTTTCGCGCTCGATGTGGGCCTCGCAGTTTTCGGTGCTGCAGCTGTCCTGGTACGTGTAATTCATCAGATTGTAGATGTCCTCCGGGTCGCCGCCGATGCGAAACCGACCCGACGCCGACTTCAGCGCCACCCGGCACCTGATGCCCCGGGGGTAGACTCCGGGGTAACCCGGGGACACCAGTCGGCAGGTCTTCCGGTCATTTCGCTGAGTGCATTCGAGGGAACAATCGTTGGAGGACGAGGTGGCCTCGCGGACTCTGTCGTTCAAGGCCGAGACCGAGAACTGCGCGGAAAACATGACGGGATTCTCGGCGGCGAATTGGGTCTCGGAGCTCATCACGATCGTCATGTCGGGTCCATTGTGGGAAATGGATCTGAGCAGAAAAAAGATGGCGTTAATGGGGGTGGCCGTTTCGAGGGCCGTTTGGAAATTGACGGCAAGTAGGGGGTGGTAAATGGTTAATAAAGGACGGAGTGTGCCTCGTCGGTGTGGGAGGAACTAAGACGCGCAATTACTGTTAGGGCTTTCAGTTTGGCAGAAGCGGACCCTAAAGCAGATTGCAGGATTGATTAACTATTTAAGGCATAGGAATTGTACCTGGGTGTAATTTATTTTTATGCATATATATAAATGATTCATGCAATCAGAGGACACAGAAAGAATTATCTTAAACGGAAGGAATATTTACGAAAATTTGTTGTTTTTAAATTGGATGGGTCGTCAAATTTTGATTAATGTAGTGTAGGGTGAATTTAGATTATTTGTGGTTAAACGTGATGTAAGCGTACGAATTTTTAATGTATATGAACCTACTTGTAATGAAAACAAGGTAGTTTAATGTAAACAAGCGGTGTTCAATTCGATGTAAAAATAATTTTTGATGTAAATAAAAACAATATTAATGTGAATATAAGGGTTTTGAGTGTAAATAAAAACATTTACAATAATAACGTATAATAACGCGAATTGTTTGTGTAAACATGCGGGATTTTAATGTAAACAAAATATTCTATATACTGCCTGTAAGTGGTTAATTAAGGATTCAATATTAATGAATGTTAAATTTATTTTAAATTTGTATTTTTTAAAAATTAATTATTAATATGAAGACACAAAATTATTGCTACTTGATATGGGTCATGATTTGTAGTTTCGGTAATAAATTAAATTAATAGGGATTTAATGTATATACACTGAAAAACATATTAATGTAAAATTCAATATATTTTATAACGATTGTAAGATAGAATTGCATTCATAACGAATATTCTTATATATATAATAAATATTATTTATGGAATATCAATTACTATATTATATTAAATATAAACATTAGCAGGAAGCAAACAATCCCACAATTACTATATTTTTTCTTTCAGTGATATTAATAAACTAAATAGTAGTATATTAAAGTATTAAAATAGATATCAGTAATTGATATCTTAAACATATAAATAATTTAATTTATTTATTAATAATCAAAATATATACTTTTGTTAACTGCAGAACACAAGTTTTTTATATTATATTTTCATGATATGCAGCCAATTACGTTATGAAAAAAATAATCTATATATTTTACATATTTCTCTCATTTTCATATCATCCATAATTTATAATTTATTTATACGTTTCAGTGTACTTTACTTTTGATACTGCTGCAGACTTCTTATAAAAATTCTTTGATTTAAATAAAATTTATATATATATATATATATATATATATATCTCATTATATTTATACATATTATCTAAAAATTATATTATTGTCTTATTAATATACATATTTATCAAATTTGCATTTTTGTGTTAAAAAATAATGTTTATATTTTTAAATTAACAATTAAAGCACTTTCATATTAAGTACTGTATATATGATATTCCCGCATGAAAATATTAGATAAATTATTATACGCTTGAAAAAACACCCGCATAACTGTTTTCCCAATATTATTCATGGAATCATATAACTTTTGTTATCGCACATCAATCAATATTCAGTCAATCAGTGTTTTGAGATGAAATTTCACGAATCACTTGGATATCATCTGAAAAGTACGTTATACTTTAATGGTGTAAAGTTTCATTGCAATCAATTATTTTTTTCATATTGTTTTTATAATTTTTATTTCACAGACTGTAATTATCTTTTTTGCTAGACAAATGCGAAAGCAAAATAATTTATTCTTTTCTAAATAGTAGAGACGAATTTTTGGACACCATACATTTACGAATATGTTTTTGCACAAACAGTATGCAAATGATAATCAATTCAGTTTGCTGTTATTTAAATCATAATAAGCATATTTGCCAACTTGTGCATATTACACGAAGCTCGCTATTAACGGTGGCGATGCATTTTTGATCAATTATTTCTTTGCAGGTTTAATGGCAGCTGTTTCGATCATATTTATAGATATTATTAAATATTTATTTACTCAATTTAAACGAGCTTAATCGAAATTTGACAAACGCGCATATAATGTTTTGCCGTAAAGATAATAATAACGTTTATATATAAATATTTTAAAATTACGTATCATAAATGCAATTAAAATATAACGTAAATATGAATAATTTTAGTGTAAATATAAGTATTTTTCACGCAAACAAACAACAAACTTTGAACATAAACATAAGAATTTTGAAAGTAAACAAAAACACTTTCAACGTAAACATAAGAATAACGATTGTAAACAAAAAGGTATTTGAACATAAACAACAATTCTTTGAACATAAACATAACCATTTTAATGCGAACAAGAGTACCTTTTTTTAATCCAAACACTTAATCCGACGACTCTCGACGGACAATTTGAATAAAAAATTATTTTCTTCATTTTTAACGTTACTCCGTACTAATCAATTGATGACCACTATCTCACTTTACGACTTTATTTTAAAACAAACGCTAACTAAAGTAATTAAAAGCCCGCGCGATGAATCGCTGATATTTAAATATCGAACGACAGAGTGGTTCGCATTATTTATACATCAATTTATTTTTAACGACGAATTAGATAAAATATTCAAATATTGACATTATTATAACTCGAAAAACGCGTTTCTTTACATCATAAATGCTTTCAGACGCAGTATTTGACTTTTGCGAAGAAGCGAAGAAGTCAAAGTCTGAAGAAATTTAATACACCCGGAATAAAATCAATAAATCTTTTTAAACTTCCATTTCGTCGGCGTCGGCATAAAAAAGCGTCCATTAATTAAATATTACCGCCAAATACTATATTTCGTGTTTGTTTTGCTTTGCGCGCGTTGCAGGGAACGCGCATTTAAATATAGTTTCGGAATCATTGCGAAACTAAACTTGAATCCGATCTCTCAGGAAGCTTTTCATTTTTCGCGTGTATGCCAATCAGTCGCTTGAAATATTAACAAGTAGCTTTTTGATGAAAAATACCTTGCCGGAGTTTTTAGCGTGCAAAATTGATAAAGCGCGATCGTGAATATTTTATTTGTAATATGTTTTAAACGGCGTGAATAATTGATCGCCGTGAAATTTATTGCGATCGCAAATTTGATTAGCCCGTTTTTATCCGCTGATCGGTTCACTCGCGCCAACCGACGCGCGGCAAAGAAGGAGGAAAAAGGTCGCGCGCGACATTATTACGGGTTTGAGGGGTTTAGCGATCTTTTTTCGTTCGCTTATGAGGCGGACTAATGGCACTGAGATATGCCATATTTTCTTATTTGCAAAGTGGCTTCGCGTCGCCGTGCGCCAAACCCGTCGTGAGAATATCTTGAAAATCCAGCCGGTCACGTGATACGCAGCGTGTCGTCGGGGGACATTAATGAACTTCCTTACGGCTGCGATACGACTCGTAAAATCGTGAAAATGTCCGAATCGCCGTAGTCAAACGCAAGAATACGGAATCGTCCTCGGTATCAATTTGGCGAAATGTATGGAACACGGGAGATTTGCATTTGGCGTCGTAAAAATGTTTTTTAATATCAACTTTGCTCGGAAGAAGAGGATAATTGGTTAAGTGGACGAGAATAATTTAGTTAGCTGCTACTTCATATTTATTAGTTGAGAAATTGAATCGCCGAGCAACGCGGAGTGCAAATTATTCGTTCCGACTGGCGGATCCTGCATAAGATTGCTACAAAAACGCAGCATCTTTGTGTGTTTGAGTCTTTTTCATTGGACCAATCAGTGAACGGTATTTTATTTCGCGATAATCCTGACTTTTCGAATCAATTTTGAATTAGGTTGGTATGAATTTTTAAAGTAAACAAAAACACTTGCGACGTAAACACAAGATTTCGCGGTGTAAACACAAAAGGGTGAAACATAAACAAAAGTAGTATTGAAAAAACGTAAGGATATTTAGTATGAACATTAAATATTGAACCAAATAATAGGAAGCATCTTCTTTATTGAATAATAAGTACATATTTTCGTGGGTCATAATTTAAAAGATAAAATAAATATATAAATATATCT
>JABFQC010005518.1:0-11566 GCA_022817085.1 Psilanteris sp. ZL-2020 | reverse complement strand
CTACTGTATATTGATGTATATACCACAATTTACATTACAAAGTTTGCTATAAAAGTAATAGACTTACCATTTTATCGTGAAAGTGGAAATGAATGATAAATACGCATGCATTATGTAGTGCTTCGATTTAAATTTTTCTTACAAAATCGGTCAACGTTGGAGAGGCTTGTACCAATATTAATTTAGAAAGCAAAATTAATCAATAGTACACTTCTTTCGTATAGTAATTGTACGTATGCATTTGTAATTTAAAGACCATTCGAAGGTCATATCTTGAATATTGTTGTGTCAAATGTATATATTTAAACATATTTTGTTAATTAAGTAATTTAAACAGAATATAAATTATTTTAATTAATAAATTCATTTTGCACATTATAAATGTATATTATATGTTAATTTATTATTGATACAATAATGTTCTATATTTGTTGATATTAATAGCTAAATACACCTTAAGTAAGTGTGAAAATGCTTTATGTCAAATTTAATTAGAATTATAACGTATTAAGAATTGTTTATTATATTTTATATTATTATAATAATTTTTTGACATAATATATTTATTTATACTGTGTATGTTGCAATTGATGCATTGAAAAAAATATATATGAATCTACACAATTTTGAGTTGTTTACGTCAAACTTTAAATTTGGTTTTAATAAAATCTAATTTTATCATTTCATTAAATAATCAATTGAATTGTATTAACTCTACCGTATTCTTTAAAATCAAATATAATCATAAAATCGGGTCAATTTGATTCGTAAATTTTACTTGAAATTTATTTAATTCAACTCTATTTTTATCAATTCAAAATTTGAATTGCATATACTCTAATGTTTTTTTTCAACGTACACTTAATATATATGATGTGCATTATTAACACAAATAAATAAAACCGCAAATTTCATATTAATAATATTTACTATTATATATACACCATTTAAAATGATAAAATACTGCGTATCTGATGTATAGAAATTGTTTCTTCGAAGGATATATTTCTAAGCACGAAGTATTATACGAGCTAAGAAGCTGAAATGAAAATGGAGACGGGATAAGTAAAAACTCGCAAACAAAAGAGAGTAAAAGAGTCTATTGATGGAGTCGGCATCGCGATGTGGGCCGCGTCGAGTTGTCGCTCTCGACGAGGGAGAAACCGCGCCGAAGGAAAGTGTTTTTCACATGCGAACAAACTCCGTTCTCTCACACGAGCCATTCGCCGATAACGCATTATTCCGCGCGCCGAAAACAATGGCGCAGAAACACCTTCGCGCTGCGAAAACGGCCGCGCGGATGCGCGAATAAGCCGTGCATAACTAAGCGTAATAATTGGATTCAGGATTCTCGCGAATTATCGGAACCTAGGAAGTGTTGCTTTAAAAAAGAATGCTCGTTTTCATTGTAAATTGCGCCGTTGTGTATAAATCCGCATTATCTGGCGGTTCAGCCGAGTCGACGCCTTATCCGTCGAGCAAATTATCTGCCTCCAGAATCACTTCAATGTTGCATAAAAAAGGACTCGTCTCTATTTTATTCGATCATTTGAATAATATTATTCGTTATTGTTTATCTCTGAATTATGTTATCGCGTAACAGGCGTTATTTAAATTTATATTAACACATACCATTCGTTTTCCGCTTTTCCTTTACACAAGGATAACCAACTGCAAATTTTGTACTGAGAAAAATAAATGACAAAAAATTGATATCTATGTCATTAATTCGGAACCATAAGAGAAAAAACATAATATTTACTACTTCTCAAAGTACATTGAGAAAAAAATTTCCTTATACTGTATTATAATACGAGGACAAACGCTTTCCTTTTAAAAATCATTATAATACAGTATTATAATAATCTGCGCAGAAATATCCTGGCGCATCTTTATATGACTGCGCAGTAGTTTACCGCGCATTTAATTATTTTATTGCATTAGAATAATTTTAAGATGAGTGCATTTGTCCTCACATTATACACTGAGAGAAATTTTGTAGTAAAAATTAGCATGAATAATGGTAATTGAGTATTACGACTGAAAAATGATAATTTTTAACATGTTTTGTGATAAAATTTAGGATAAAATATGTTAAAAATCTTACATATAACACAAAAAGTGTTAAAAAATCACACAAAAAATGTTAAAAATTAACACGAAACATGTTAAAAATTATCATTTTTCAGTCGTAATGCTCAATTGCTATTATTCATGCTAATTTTTACTATCAAATTTCTCTCAGTGTATTATAGTATAATACAAATTTTCCAAACTTTTTTCTCAGTGTAATATGTTATGATAAAGTGCTACTTTTCTATATAAAAAAGTTACTTTTTTGGTTTAAAAACAAATAAATCTTATTCTTTTTCTCTTATAATTCCAAATTAAGGATACAAATAATAGTAATTTTTCGTCATTTATTTCTTACAGCGATGAAATCAAAATATCATCAAATTTTTATATCGTAAATGCATTCTACATATATATTCTGTAAAAATATAATGCTCATTATAATTGTACTATTTTATTAACAATAATGAATCGCCGGCTCTCTGTACTATAACGGTTTTGCTAGCAACACTTTTCGTTTTCCGCAGGATTCTTTTTACGCATTAACGTGTTTATCAACTGTCGTGCTTTTTGTCGTCGGGTTATTCAGCAACAAAATAATTAACTGCCACAAAATCATAACCGTAAATCGACGTTAGAAATAAAAGTACAAAGATTTGCTCAGATGGAAAGACCATCGCCGCAATTATAACGCAATATAACCTACCCGCGGAGAACGCGCGGTACGTTGTACTTTGAATCAATTAAACTAACGGATCGCGCGAGTTCGCGTTCGCGTCGTTGGCCGCTTAATGATGCTCCTCGATAGGCTTATTTGCGATCCCGACTAGTTTCCTGTTTACGCGTCATTCCATCCGTCTTTCTCTCGCGTCGCGGAACTCCCAAGATGTAACTCAAATATTTCCACTCGCTGCATCCTTTTCCTCACGATGCGGAGTAAATTGCAACTCGTTACTGACCTGCGGAAGGCCAATGTCGTCCCGAAGGACACGTCGTAGATGTTTTATTGCTAAATCTTCGTTGTTCTGTTGTTGGATTTACTGCTGTGAAATTCAATGTTAATTATTAATTATTCATGATCTTGTTGTTAATTAACAGAAGTGTAATTGGAAATTCAATATAAATTCATATATTGTGTACTGTTATTATTACACTTGTTGATTCGATAAATTTTTGTCTGGGTATATTGTAAAAATCGGCGGTCTTAAAATTTTTTGATTTCTTTTATAGAAAAAATACAGTAAAAGTGTCTCATAATCGATTTAATTGACATTACATCACTTCCCGATATAAATGCTATGCACAAAACTTTTTTACTATTTTTAATATAATCAGTTTTTCATAGTACATGGAGATAAAAAACTTATAAATTTGATTTGATATCAAATTAATTTTAACGTGTACAAAATTCGATTGGATTAGTTTTTAAAAAAACTTGAGATGAGTTGATACTCTCCCTTTTTTTAATACATAGGAATATATATATATATATATATATATGTATTTATTTTAAATAATTTCCCAAAACATCTTTGTCAATTCAAACCCAAGTTTTATTTAAAACTTCATATAATAACATATGCTCGCTAAAGGGTTAAATTGTACATTTAAAAGATCATTAATTCATTTCAGTTGAATCGACAAATGCTTGATCCATTGATCTGTATATAGTGCTTACGAAAACTGCATCTTATTATGTCTCGTGTCAGAGTGCATGAAGAATTCGCATATGAACTGATAGATGCGTTTACATTCTTAGCAGAGATATAGTTGGTCGAGATCATCAATCCTTACGCAGACTTGAGTGCACGGTCTTCAGAGTACCAACTCACGGTGTTGGGTCCCGTTATCGGTTCCTCTGCACGAAACGGTATTTTCTGGCCGCTGATGCGTTCTGCACTCCGCCGCCAATTTTCCTCACGTTTTTTTTATTCTTACGCTCATTTCCTCTCCGGCTTTTTTTACCCGACCGACGCTTTTTGCCATATAAATTTGATTACGCCATAGCCGCTGTTATAAATAAAAGGAAATGGCTAGTGTTACTCAATTTGTTGCAATTTCAACTATTGATTTAATTCTGTTTAAACAAATACCGTAGACGTTATCTCGTGTGCATCGTAAAGGTCGTTCTTTATTTTATTCCTTGGATTCTAATGAAAATGATTATTATCATGCAAAAGGCATGAAAGTCATTAAACTTAACTATCCTATACTTGTATTCATTCTGCAGTAAATTATGCTTATTTAAGATGAGTTGGGATTTTTTTTTAATAAAAAAATTAAGTAAATCACGACCGCAGAAAATTCAGCAATAAGTGTTATTTGCGTCAATATTAATGTTCGAATAAATGAATCAAAATATTCAGCTTTTTCCTTATACTTGTAATTACTCAGACAAGTTGTATAACGATTACTATTAGCTATAAATAAATATTACATTTCATATTGCAATTTGCCATTACACGTTAACAATTATGATGAATCGTGTACTAGTTTGCTTTATTTATTTCACTTCTGTTAATGGTTTTTTAATTTAATATTTTCTAATTAATTTATCATTAATTATCAAAATATTGAGTAAACGTTCTTTATATGGAATATATTATTATGTAATATTTGTCAAATATAATATTATGTTAATATTATAAACGTGTATTACTTGATTCATTTGTATACTATATTTTTCGCTGTTTTTTCATATATTAATATATTGTGAAAAATTACCGTAGCTTTTAAATATCTCTATTTTATTCATAAAATATATCTGCAAAAAAGATTTTATTTTATTAAAAAATGTCTAGTATTTTGCAAGTATAAAAATTAGTGACCCGTAGGTTACGTTTGAAACATCGACTTCTTTCATATACAGTTATGGTACTTTTTGCTATTTGAGAT
Source organism: Psilanteris sp. ZL-2020 (assembly GCA_022817085.1). Lineage (NCBI taxonomy): Eukaryota > Metazoa > Arthropoda > Insecta > Hymenoptera > Scelionidae > Psilanteris > Psilanteris sp. ZL-2020. The sequence goes on along the minus strand of JABFQC010005518.1, from coordinate 6,598 downwards.
TACTGTGGTGCAAGGTATAAAGGTTACACGCGAGGTGCTCAAGATGCGTTATTTTTCACCCGATGAATCTATACGTTTTTTGTAGCAATTATTCCCTTTTCCTTCAAAAATAATATTTTATAAAATATAATACATTACAAAATTAAGTAAGACTATTTAAATTTTTTTAAATTCATTATTTAAATTTAAACAAAAATATTCCACGGCGGAAACGAAATTCAATTCTCCGCGTTGAAATTATTTACAAAATTATATAAAGATTATATAAAATTGTATAAATTATATTAAATACTAATTTGTGCTCGACAATGTTGTTAACCATATGACTCTTTGGTCGTTGAAATATTTGAAATTTTCACGTTTGCACACAGAAATGTCGATAAGATTTATAAATGTATCGTGCCTTTCTATTTCGTGACTCGGTGTGGTCGATGTGACGCAATTGACAAAAGTAAATGAATCGTGCATATTAAGTAGTGATATTCTGCGCCGGGTGAACTTGAATTTTCTGTCGGCAGACCGATGCGAAAGAATACCGTGGCATAATTATAGCTATTAAATCCCATTGAAGTTACATCCGGTTGAGAGTCTTCGTATACTCATTTGTTTTGCTTCGTTTTCGTTCTTTGTGCTTTCGGTGTGAAAAAGACAACTGTGTTTGTGTAATGGTACGGACACATTTTTATGGATCAGCTTAAACGTTTCATTCAACATTCAAAAGTGAAAAAGGTTGAACAATTAGTCAAGTTCAAGGGGGTAAAAAATTCAAATAAAGCCATACTTTGTTGGAAATGAAGTAAGAAATGCGTAAAGTGTTAAATTCATGCAAGAGTTAATATATGTAGTAGAAAACGAGCGTTTAAAATATAATTTTTTGTAACGATATTATAAACACAATTTTGTGATAAAAAGTTAATAATTATTTGAATCTAGAATGTAAATTAAAAAAAAAGAAAGAAAAAAAAGAAGCTTATACACATTATGCAAACGGTGAATCAGCTAAAGAATCTTTTCTTGGCTTATATTACGACTCATTAACTAGTTTGATACAAAAAAATCTCGATTAAGTTGTATTTATGGCGAATTCGTCATCATCCGTGTTTTTATGTTGCCACCCACGGCGCGCCATTAGCTTCGGTCAACGTGAAGAAAAACTACCAAACTTTTCCCAGTTAAACCGCGAAATTGTACATAAAAAGCAATTACTAACAACAAATGAGATAAGCCATCCGAAAGCACAAACACATAACGATGAAATTGTTATCTCGGTGATAATAAAATTTCAGTTTACTCACGATAGAGTTTGGAAAAACGTGTAAGATTTATGTTTTTGAAAAATCGTGGTCTATTACCATAAAATATTCTAATCTCGCGTAGAAAATGCAATAATACTCATTTCTACAATGTATATGGTTCTTGTTACTTCTTTCGCAAAAAGTCAATGCCTTGTAGAAAATGTTCAGTGTGCGTGGCGAGTTATTGCACTAAAACGAGGAAAAAAAAACAACAGATATACATATAATGCAGAAAGAACAATAATTCAGGGCACAGAAAAAATGTAAATGAAATTTTAAACGCTACGACAGGATAGCATTGAGTTGCCGTAAACGCGTTGCAACAAAAGGCATTATTAGTTTTGCGGTATAACGAAAAATGTATATTCATACACATTGTGATTTGTGTTTTATCAGCAAATGAATTTCTTGCAACAAATGTTACCCAGAATGCGTGGAGAGGCAGCGCAGCAAAACGGAGGGAAAGAACAGGCAAGAAAATGAGAAAAGAGTATCACTTGTAAACCAACAATAATTCGGAATAGCGCGAGAGGCATTCTTTTGTTTCTTTGTCAGGATAATGGCTGGTACACGATCTGGCGATCGGGAGTCGACCTTCCTTTAATTAAAGCCCCGCGAGTAATTAGTGCGGTACATCGTGGCACGGAGGGCGCTCGTGTGGGAAGAGGAGACTCGCGGCGGTGTTCGATGTTTCGAGCTACCGCCGGCGGCGTTGAATAATGAATAAAGCATAACAGAGGAACCGTGTAAAATGCGAAGGACGAAGGGTACAGCGGCGTGAGATGGAGGCGCGACCAAGCGTGTCCGGTCGCAAGGATACCAGGAGCCTAGAACCGACGCCAGATTTGTCAGGAAACAAAGCTTTATCTGTTTGATAATAGATAGCGCGGCTGCCTGTCGCAACGGAGCTATTCAAATCGCGCACGATTCTAATCTGTAATTGCAGATTTTGCGTGCAACTTACGGGGTCACACTCCGAGCCGCGCCATTCTGCGTTTCGACCTCGGGGCAAAAACAATTTAATTGGCGCGCGCATCCCTTCTTGACCGCGCTTGCGAACGTTTGACCGCCGGTCTGGTACACCGAGAGAAATTTGGTAGTAAAAATTAGCATGAATAATGGGAAAATTGAGTATTACGACTGGAAAATGATAATTTTTAACATGTTTTGTGATAAAATTTTGGATAAAATATGTTAAAAATCTTACATATAACACAAAAAGTGTTAAAAAATCGCAAAAAAAATGTTAAAAATTAACACGAAACATGTTAAAAATTATCATTTTGCAGTCGTAATGCTCAATTACCATTATTCATGCTAATTTTTACTATCAAATTTCTCTCAGTGTACGAATGCCGATTTTGTCACTATTAAATTTAGGTACCGCGGATACGTGCACTGAGAAAAATCAAACATGAAAAATTACTATTTATAGTACGAGCTTGGACTTTTAAGCAATAAAACGTGGAATTTACTATGTTTAGCAGTAATATTTTCAGATAACGCAGTAAATTTCTACTTAAAAAACGTAAACTTTTCTATTAAAAAGACCAAATTTTATGATTTGTCGCTTAAAAGTCCAAGATCGCATTATAAATAGTAATTTTTCATGTTCGATTTTTCTCAGTGTGCGACCTTTTTTTATTAAATCGCTGTTTGATGTATTTTGATTGTATATGGGAAGAATGATGGGTAATTATAGTAAAATACACGAAATTTGATTTAAATTTTTACAGGCGGACTTTACAGTAAAGTGGCGTGATAAATAAATTAACCATAAAAAGATATTAATTTTTACTATAATTCAATCATTTTAAACGTCGTCCAATACTATACAATCCTTCAAACCATACAATTTCAAATAATGGATATGCCGATTGAAACGCATTTTTTTCTATTTTTCAATTGAATATTCACCTACTTTAGGGCGAGAAACGTTAAACAAAAACACGATTGCCGGAATATTATATACATATAACACAATAACAGTAACTTCGTATGCGTTTCAATCGGTCGGCATAACAGTACCGATAGCGTACACAATGCAATTTTGATGCAATACAGATAGTCATAAAAGTTGTACAGGGAAGAAAACTTTGAGCATTGCTGATAATTGTTTGAGTATGGAGGCAGATGAAGTTTTGCCAACTGCCTCTATAACGTAGCAATTTCAAGGAGAATGCATTGAACTAACCGTAAAATCAGCATTTTTGTTTGTACATGTACACTCGAACCCGAACCGTTACAGTTTGTCGTAATAATTGTCCCGAAGAGGAATTCCAACTCGAGCAGTCACGTCTTTCATCGCAATTTCAACTCGAGAGATATTTTGATTGAAACGGTTTTTTGCGTATCCGCTAGATATGATTGGATCCATTTTATTATCGTGACTTGGCGCCGAGACGGCAGCGGTGCGGTTTTTCGAAACTGCGCGCGGAAAATGTCGTCGCGCGGACGGAATCCTGATGCCGTCGCAAAAAGAATTAATTATTCATCGCAACTTATTTTTGAGTCGAGAATAAACGCGCCGCCTTTTTCCGTCACGGCTCGTCGCGTCGCGTCGAACTGTCTCGTTCCGCAGGATATTCATTGTCAGGAATCATTATTCTCCTAAAATTAAATAGCTTTTTATTAAATAAACGGAACAAAAAGGAAAACGAAATGCATATTTTGCACCATCAAAGATGCGCAGAACTGTATATATATTCAGAGTAAACGCGTACGCGCAAACTCCGCGCTTTTCAACTCGGTTTCTGCGATTTCTTTTGTTTCTAATCGAACCAGTTTTAGTGAACTCTTTACGCAGAAACGCGCCGTTGAAAACTTCATTCCGATCTAAGATCTCGGGGCTAGATCGGTCCGTTAATCCCTTTGATCTCTAAAGCGCTATGGTTGATCTTGCTGCTCACGTTCTGGCCGCGCGTGCAGATACCGAGCGTAATCTCGTCGTACAAACGAGCTAGACACCTTTCCGGAACAGATCCTCGATCCTGGAACCCGCTCGTTAACGTGTTCCCATGATGCCCACTTGATCCTTGACACGAATTCTTTTTGCAGATGCGTCAACAATTTATGTAGGCATAAGTATATGTTCCAAAAATAAACCGTGTTCGAGTCAAAGTTATTAACAAGATACTTGCTGTAATAAACGGTAATAGAATGTTCGACAATATCGAGTTCAATAAATTGATACATACACTAAGCAAAGGAAGATAGCAACATTGGATGTCGAATATTCACGTAGAAACATCGCGAAAACAAATGTTACTAATGTTATTATATTCTTTTAAAACGTAATCATCTAAATATATATGTTATCATCATATATATGTTATATATTCATCATATTCTGTGAGTGCTTTTTGTATAAATCAATTTGAAAACAAATTCAAATGGTTTCGATGTGAGATAATAATTAACGATTTGTCAATAAATATTTACGATTCTTAAATCAAAATGTAAGTGATTAATTCAAAAGTGTCGTTGAAGCTATCTTGTCGCCGATCGGTGCGACGTTGTCTATGCGTGGTGTTAGTCACCTGTAAAAACACACATATATATATATATATATATATAAGTGGACACGCTTGAAGAGGGAGAACGTTCGAAGGCGAGTGACCAAACTTCCGGTCGAATGGCCGAACGACTGTCAGTTTCCGGAGTCGACACGATATCTCGTGGCTAGAGTCATCCGTTGTGATTTCTCGAGCGAAAAATGCTGATTCAAATCGGTAATTGGCCATCCGTTTCCACCGTCCTTGATACGCCGCAATAGGTATTTTTTACGGTGACGATCAAGTACGATGACAAGGTTAAACCCTATTTTGCGGCGATTTATTGCTATCCTCGATTTAATTTTAGCCACCAACGACTGTTCTTTTATTGCGTTTTCAACGTTGATGCCAGACTAGTATAAATCAACCGCTTCTTCACATGCAGCAATTGAAATACATTGTTATCTTACGAATAAAGTATACCTTAAACAAAAAACCAGAACTTCCTGATACAATTGTTCATGATAGGAGGAATGGCATAGGACATCGTAAATTACGGGCGTGACAAGTGAATATTGTAGCGCATGCAGTTGATTATGAATTGTTATGGAAACCAAACGTTGTTATAAAATAGTAAATTACGAAGTATGGAAATTATTACGCTATAGGAGCGTATAACTTAATATTCATATTTGACGACAAATTATTAACAGGTGGATTTGATATTCGATTGCATATACACCTGCGATTGAAATTGAAACGTTTGTATTCAGTTTTAAATGTGCAGATCCGTTCGATACTTTGGAATTTTCGAATCGTAAATTTCCGACGATGAGTTCGAGGATAAGATTAGAAAGATCGATGCTTGGATTAAACCAAGATCCGTCTGTTGGGTAATATTTTGTTTTGCATACTCGCAATTAGGTAATAGTCCACCTATTAAACTTCAATTTGTATATCTTAGGTAAACTTACGCAATACTTTTATACTATTAAGTAATTGTTTTGATAAGTACAATATACACAATTAGTTATTGCCATGGATTAAATATATTTCTTAATTTTAAAAATCCGATGGGAATATTAAGATTATTGTATTATTTATTATTTCGGTTTATTCGTTAAGTTTTGTAAAATTGAAATGGATTCATCCCCGAATAATGTTCAAATCAATTAAGTGTAACTTTTTCTTGACATTTGAGTAGAGTATTAAATGAAAGATTTTATTGTTGACTGTTTAAATACAGTCCAAGACCACGTGGTAAGATCGGTCCGCGATTTATTTTACTTTCGAAACAACTCAAAGATATTACGCGGATTAAAGCCGCGAAGGTCAACTGTACTGATTATCGCTTAATCCAAGTGAAATCGCTTCTCGGTGCAACAACTTTGTAGTGAAAAGTCGTCATTTAAGATCGTCCGTGTCAGACGTTACCTCAGGCCAATTTGCTAATTTGTACTCTTGAGTCACTCCTGCATGTTAAACATTTGTGGATGCTTTTTTAAACAACCGACGTATTTATAGAATATAAATAGAAATATTATAACTTTTTTATTGTTAAAAATCATGCATTAAAGATTAGGTATTATATTATTTTTTAAGCAATGTAAACATCCCTGTTTGCGTGATTAGACTAATGTTATAATAGTATCAAAATTGAAAAGTTTTGAGATACGATAATTACACACTCCTTTTTCTAATATATATATATATATATATATATATATATATATATATATATATATATATATATATATATATATAAATATTTATTTTTATTGAATAAACAACATCTAACGTGTTTTCACT
>JABFQC010005517.1:0-11567 GCA_022817085.1 Psilanteris sp. ZL-2020 | reverse complement strand
AAATGTTCTTTATACCAGCGTTTCCAGATAATAGATAACATTAATTAAAAGTAATTTTATAAAAATTTATTTTTAGTGTATATTCTCTATAATAAAGCTCATAATTATATTAAACCATATTCGTAAAGTTTTAATTGTACTCATGTTCTTATTCGATACAATATTATTTGAAGTATTAAATAATTATATTAAATATGATTAAATTGATTTTTATTACATTTTATATTATAATTCATTATGTATCTTTTTTAAACTTACATCATTACAATATAAATTCGAGTTATTTCTCAGCGCAATAAAATGAGAAATGTATTATTTAAATTACTAAATTAATTGAATTTCACGATTCGTGTATTTAGAGTAATGTATTCATTCCAGCAGCGAAGAATTACAAAAAACATTTACCCTAACCACTGGCAGTCAAAATACTGTCAAAATATAAAAGACAGTTAAAAATGATATATATATATGTGCAATTTAAAAACGCAATAAATTCGTTTACTTTAATACATCAATGAAATATTTTCATTTTATATTTTATATAACAGATAATAATGAATTAAACTTTGGATTGAGTTTAAGTCCGAATACATTCGAATATAAAATTTACAGTTCAGTTTCTGAACATTTAACTTTATATATCCAAATAAATACAGAATCTATTCCTTCGCTTGCAGTTCTTTTCATAGTGTAAACATATCTTGCTATTCAATATATATATATATACATAAATGCCGGAACCGGTACTTTTGAAACCCCCACTTTCGGACAACCTAGTTACAGCCCTGTTGATACAAAAAAGTGTGAAAAATTGTCGCGGAAGTGGCCTCAGGGGGTCTAAGACCCCTCTTCAGTAAATGATAGAAGGGTTCGCCCCCAACCGAACCCCCTTTAAAATTTTAACAAAATTAACATACAATACCAGGAAGGCCCCAGTAATGTAGTTATACCCATGTATGTGCAACATGAACTATTTATTGTTTCCTTTAAATGACGTGGCGCTGCTTGACATAGCATAAGCGATAGGGGAACTTAAGCTCAAATCAAATCAAAACATTATTAATTAATCAAGAAAATATAATTTTGTTTATTACTTATATATATACATACATATATATATTAATTATTATAAACTAATACAGATATGTGAAATATTATATATTGATATGATTGACATATATAGGTTATGTTTCAATTTCTAAATCAGTTCAATTCTATATAAATCAGCGCCATCATGATTCTCATCATTTAAAGGCTCAACTACATCCATAAGAATATTGCAGTTTCATAAGCATAGTTATACCTAAATTTTTGGAATGTATTGAAAAGCACCACTTCCATAATGTATATCTAACATTTCATAATATATAACAGATAAATCCAATAAGTATTAATTATAAAGTTCAGTCCAATAATCGCTGATCATAATAATTATTAGTTTATTATAAAATCAGTGCGTTTATAATTTGACTGATCAGTTTCATTTGCGTTAATAAGAATTAATTAGGATGCAGCGACGCGTTATAAATAATTTTAATATCAATATACATTTTTAAAGGATGTGAAACATTGAACTTTATATCATTTTAATGAGTAAAAGTATGTCAATTTATTTTCATTATTAGTATAATAGATTAAAAGGTTAAAAGAGCTTTCCCCGAGGCAATAGGTCGCTTTTTATATATACATATATATATATGTACATATAAATAAGTCATCTTATATTTTACATCGTTTAATTAAGCATTGTTTTCAACGAATATTTATAAGAAGCGGGGGCTGCGGCTTCGAGTGGATTTTTGCGGAGAAACGAACACGAATAATTGTTTTCCGTCCGACTCGCAGTTAAATAAGCTTCCTCAATATTATTGTATAGTAATTTAGAAATATTTTATGAAAATATTTGCTATACGTTAAAATGCCCGCGTGTATTTTAAACGTGCAAACACACACGATGAAACGATTTAGACGAGACGCTTTTATTATACTCATAAAGGATATCTCGTGGCAACCGAAACCAACATTACACTGTATTCATATTTTATGACTCCATGTGTAATACTTTGTTTACTTTGCTTAGTGGCAATCTCAATTTTGCGAGGAATATTTTACTCGTTCGCAATGTAATACTGTAAAAACATCTACGGAACAGCTACGCGGTACCAACGGCTACGCAACGCAGTTTTAAATTCGTTTTAATATTATGTAAAGAATAAAATATTTCAGCGCTCTGCCGAAGCGGTGCCGTCCGATAGAAAACATTAAACTTTACGTGCCGTAAAAATTACAGATCTTTATGCTTTAATTAAAAATAAATATTGTCTTGTGCGTTTGAAACAATATTTCAAAGTTTGTTTCGGGGACTAAATTGCTATCGTAAAGAACCATTAATAGCGAGGCATTTGTATTAATAATAATAATAATAATAATAACAATAATAATAATAATACGCGCCGTTTATTTTAAACAAATGTCACCAATTGTTTGTGTTATTGTAACAGCAGTGCGACGCGTGGCGTATAAAATAAATTATTTAATCAGTATATTTTTATTGCGGGTGAAATATAATTTAAATATGTTCTTTATTTAAATATGTTTTAATCGCGTGATTATAATTGATCAAAAAAATATATAACAATAAAATAAATTGTAATAAACATAAAAAGTTGAGGATAATTTTGTATCGAATTGAATTTGCTTATACAATGAAGTTTTATATAATTATATATTGCAGTCATATATGATGATAATGAATAGAATAAGTAGTAAACATTCAAAATAATGCAAATCAATTTCGTATCCTTAATTATTAGTAGGCAATAATAAGTTTCGGATTTTCATTGAATTAACACATAAATTCGCACAACATAATATATTCTTGTGACGCTTTAATCACTGCACCGAATCTAAGTGAAGGAAAGATAGAGAAAACAAATATTTCATAATACTGATTATATAAAACTTATGCTTTCGTCGTTATAAACGGCTGATATAATATTGGATGTATGCATTTAATGTGTGCACTGAAAGTATATATAATTCTATTAACCTGATTAATTAAAATTATTACTTGCAATGATTTACATCCAATAATTAAAACGTACTTAATATTAAAAGAATATTCACGTTTGTTATGAATTTATAAATAACATATGTATTAATAATGCATAAATGTAATTGAATGTTTTTAACAGAGAAATTGACAATGTGCGTATACGTTTGAGAGACAATGAATAGTATAAATAAAATTAATGATTTGATTATACGATTTGACCAAAAAGTTAATTATTGATTTTATAAGTCTCTTATTATTCTTATTTGACAAAAATGATATAGAAATAATCATATGGATATATGTTTCAAACATAACAAACACGTAATGATGTTTCGATTCTAATTGACTACCTATATATTCTACTAAATAAAAACAAGGTATTAAATAATTGTATTAATAATATAATACCACTATTGAGAAGAATACTTATATATGATACTATTATCATGGATTAACGTGTACTAATGTAGCAAAAAACAATGCTACTATTATCTTCATAATTGGTTCATAACGAAATGTTAACTAATAATGAAATAAAATAATGAAATACAAAGTGGATTATTTTACTTATTAAATGAAAAAATTAAACTGAATTAAACTACGACTTAATTGTTAAAAGAATTAAAAAATGTTCTGTAAAAAATATTCTATTGGCGTCGTTGTACATTATTTTGATCTGTTAATAATTATGTAATCTATATATACGTTTAATAATTTGGTTATAAGGAAATAAAAACTAATGACTATCTTTATATTCATTAAGATAAATATTAAAATTAAAATAATATTTCTCTACTCGTCGTACCCTTTTTAAATTTTTCGTAATACATATATAATTGGATCAAAAATGAAATGTTGATGATAAAAGCGAAATCTTTTACAAATAAATATAAATAAACCCCAACGTTTGGAAAGTAACGGTCCCGTAATGGCTGAATATTAAGAAATTGTTATAATGAATTCAATATAACAGGATAAGAATTGCTTTTAAATTATACTGGTGCATTGGAAACATACTTAAAAATCTTCTTGATAAAAGTAATTCCTTACCTGAATAGTAGGAATAGATCGAGCCAACAGCTTTAAAATATAGATCGCGGAGTGCAGAGTTCAAACGATATTTTTTTCTGATATCTTTTATCCGACGGTTACATTATCGCAAATCTCGGCAACTTTTATAGAAAATCAATAAGAGTTTAAAGCGCAAGTGGTAAAAGTTCACTTAACGAAATTTCGGAAGAATAATGATTTTATGAAAGTTCGCAAATATAAATCATACGTAGCTTTTAATATTTCATCCGCCTTTGCTTTACCATTGGTATTGTACACGAAAAATTGTATAAGTATTAAATAACGTAATAATTAAGCTTATTAACTTGACGGCGCCATTAAGTTTGAACGCACTTTATAATCCAATTTTTCGACATAATTATCTTTCTTTGCATATGTCAAAAACTTGACATTATAAAAACTTAATAGCAGTACAAAAAATATATGTCGTAAACCTGAGATGCCATAATTAAGTTACGTTTATAATGTGCATAAAATAAACTACATTTTGTTATTAAAATATAAAAAAAATATTGAAGTTCCACTAAGCCAATTAAATTTGTTAAACATAGTAATGACTTCTCTGTTTTTAACATAAATACATGCTTTCGCATTTGATACAACTAAATTTATCAGTTAAAAGTGAATTTTAAAATAACATGGCAGTTTTGTGATTTTCATAATCATCAATGTATAATTTATTCGTAAAAAAATATATATACAATTTTATACATAATTAATCTGTGACAAGTTTTTTTTTCCTTTTTCATGCGTTCGCACGGTGTTCCGATGATAATGTCGATTAGAAAATTGACGCCGAACATTTTGTAATAAATTTGAAGTATAATTAATACATAATACAAAACTTATGACTGATTAACGCCTCTCTCGCATTATATGATATATAATAGAAGGTTATTGTATTCAAAGTTCGAACAATACAGCAGTCATTGCAAATATCATTATACAATGCAATTTTAATTCATTAAACAAATGGATTTAAAATAATGAATAAAAAAATAATAATCCCAAAGCAATGCGTGTATAAAATTATGAAACTTTAGTTCGTTAAGTATTCATGAAGTTTCATTATCTGCTTAGTTCAAAGCTATTGTACAAACAACATAATGTTGATGACATGTTTGAACTATTTATCGAATAATCAAGATCCTATGCTAACAATCTAATGAGAATCAACAGAAAAATATTGTTACTTTAAAACAACGTATTACTTCGAAAGGGGATAAAACAAGCTGAATTCGAAAATGTAGTTTTCATAAACCAACGCAAATAGCGCGACGATATAATAAACAAAATTGAAACGTACATACAAAATATCATTCTAATTAATACCCCAGACGTGTGCAATGAAATTGTAAAAAGTATAATTAATTTGACTAATTGATTTCAATATTTTACGCGTGTTATACATTTTGACAATAGCCAAATATTTTAGCGAATTGATTATGTAAATATGTAAATTTGTCTGAAAATTCTCACCTCGAGTGATGTATAATAATTGACGATTTACTGTCACTTTGACGATTCGCTAGTCAGCCAGTGCTTCGTAATCGAATATAACCCAATATCGTTAGTACCATAAAATTGTATAAATTATTTATACGCGACGACCGATTATTAAATGAAATAATTGTGGATGGTTTGACTTTTGTATCAACAAGTAATTTGATGGTCTCTGATATAGACGAGCGCATATATGTGTTGTATATATATATATATATATATATATATATATATATATATATATATCAATCTCTATATTATTAATCGCGTCGTTTGGCACGATGTAAATCTTTGTTCGTTACAAACTACTATAGATAACGTAACCATGAAAACCGAAATTGTAATAATAACGTGCGGCGCGCAGATCTATTCTACGTGTATTTTTGCAATATTAATTTTACAACAAAAGTATAATAACTAACAAAATAATAATATCATACGTCATTATATATATTCCATAAACGTTGAAACAATAAATTGTATCGACTCCTGTAATTAGTCTTTTTTACAAAATATATATTACAAATTTTTACAGCTATTAAATCTAATTAATACAGCAATTGTTACTGTATTGAAGTTATGCAATGCCATGATTTATTCAATTTGAGTAACTAATAAAACATGAGCGGGCGCATTAATTACATCGCAAAGCCGAATTTAAATTTACAAAATATGGCAACACAAGAAACGCGGCTTTAATTTACAATACATTTGTTTGTTTTTTTTTATTTTTTTTTTTATTTTTGTTTTTAGGCATCTCAATATTCTCTCGCAAAGCGGCGCATAACTGACGGTAACGTGGCATTGGTTTGGTGTGAAACTTATAAAATTCGTGTTAATGATGACGTTAATGAAATTTGTATACCAAAAATAATAGTAATATTTATTTATTAAATCGTTGCAAGAGCCGTGTTTTTGTATCCATGTTGAATGATTTATACGGACAAACCATCGTTAGAGCAGGTAAAACTGAATTTCTGATAGATTGTGCAGAAAGAGGGGCTGTCCATGTTCCTTCGCAAGACGCTGATCCTTGCTCCAATTTGGATCTATTCATACATAAAAAATAAATTGTATATTATTACGTCGGAATAAATTTCGAAACGTATGACGGAAACGTGTGAAGTATCTTGTATTTATATAGTTCAAGTTAACAAAATTTTAATGATCAATAACTCATCATTATTCCCATGGAAGAATTATTTTAAATTATTCAAATAATATGATATAAATTGCCACGCCGACGAAAATGTAATAGAAAATTTTACTGTTCTCGACAGTAATAATAGTGATTAGATATTGATCTTGTTAGAAAGAAAACTACAAATTACCAAATTTATTCTCTATTTAATGTCAATTTGAACATTAAAATGTTTATATTACCACGGGTGTTTTTTCATTACTGTTCAAAACAGTAAAATTTTCTGAATTAAGAACACTGCCATTGCAAAATTATTTATCATGGAAGTTTGTATTAATTTAAGCCGCCAGTGTCTTATTTCCAGAGACATATTATTTAAAGACACCATCCTTCGTTGATCCAAGATACCGGCGTCTCAAATTAAGACACCTCCGAGATACTTGTTTCTTCAGTGTGGTTTTAAATAATATTTTGATCCAATAAAAGTTATATTACAGTGCATTATATATGACACGAGGTGCGAGGTACATTTTAATGTACAAAACGATCGATAATAGAGGACAGTGACGAATACTAACGTTTTAAGAACCGGAGGACTATACAGTACAACCGGGTTGACCGATGGCGGTTTAAGTAACACGACGTCCACGCCGGAAGACAAAAGTTCACTTCTCAAAGCTTCCGCAACACCCTCCACTGCTTTCCGCGACGCTATGTAAGCTACCAATCCGGCACCTACTTTCGCCCCGTAAGTAGCGTCCGAGTCTCCAAGAAGAATTATGCGCCCTGAAAATAATAATGGAACGCTGTTAGTCGAATCAAGTCGGGTACTTGAATGAATCGCGAATTCAAATGAACGACAATTACACGATTCCCGAAATAAGCACACATATTTGCTTTCGCGCACACGACATTTAAGAAGATTATTTTTATAAGCTCGGTGGAGATCTCGCGATAAAACTTTTTGCACGGTTTTATGTGTATATTTAATAAATATTATATTCGACAAAAAGACCACGTCTTTGAGTCGTAAAACGGCCGTCGCTTCGTAAAGAGGTATTTTCCTCTTTATCTGGAAAAACAAATTGGGATTCTGAAATTTACTTTAGTCTATTTATTCTGTTGGTTTAGATGCGAGATAAAAAATATCTAACGATTTTTTACAAAATGTTGGATCTTCCAATATTTTGCAAGTAAGCGGATTCTCCGACTATCGGGGAAACCATTCGAGTTTACTTTGAGCCTCGAGTAACGTATCATCGTCCATTTGTCGCAGTGATTGAGAATAATGAACAGGATAGATGGTCTCACGATCTGTTGTCAATTAATGCATATAACAAAGGTATTTATAATTTGTATATTTTATATATATATATATATATCACTGACAGAAAAAAAATGAATGTGAGCAACTATATTTCCTAGTTAGATGTATTTGTTGGTAATAAAATTATTATTTTGTCTGAAACAATTAATAAATAGCTGAATGAACAATTTATATATTGTTAACATAATTCTAAAAGATAGTTGATGTATTTTTAAATGTAGATGGTTTTACTACATAATAAACTATTTGAATTTCTTTAATAGTTCATTCAACTATATACACCTAGTGGAATTGAATTTAATATTTAATTCATATAAATATCGTGTTTCAAGGTAATCTTAAATATAACTAAATTTTTTTAATTTTGACGAAAGTTCAATGGCTTGGGTAACTGTGATTAGTATAATAATAATAATAATATTTTTTTAACTTTAAATAAAAATATCCTTGAATTTAACTACAAAATATAGTTTAATTAATTAATTTTTAGTTGAAAGATTTAAAGTTATATTTTCTTTGATTCTTAATTTTAACATCATGAACTATAGTTTACTGCAAACAAATAAAGTAATTGTTCGTATAAATACGAACCATGATAAAATGAACTTTTATTAGTTCTATGAACTATAAGTATTGTTGAGATATCTAAACTTGTCTACTATGCCATGTAATAAATTCAACTATAAAATTTAATTCCCTGTACACAACTATTATAAATAGTTAAATCATCTGTATAATAGTTCGCAACACTATGATTTTTGTCAGTGCATATATTCATGTATAATAAATATTTGTATGTAAATTTTGGAATCGTTGTAAAATGGTTGAATTTTGGTGTTGCAGGAAATTGAAATTGTAATAAGTATATATATATAACAATATGAAATATATTTTTCTGTCCGAAAAACGCTGAATTTGAATTTGGAATAGTTTATTTTAATCATACTTGCATTACCTTCTTGTATTCTCACTTAAATTCTTTTGATTGAAATATACCGCCATATATTTCATTTAAAAAAGATCTCACAATTCACGGTAGCATTTTGTAATTGCTAAATACTCCAGTAGATTCATAATTAAATATGAATGTTTTTTAATTAAATTTTGCACAAAGAAACATCCCGGGTAAAATAATTTATAACTGTTTGTAAAACGTAATTCTATTATGCTGTATCATTTCATAAAAGATATTTGTACTCCTCAAAGGGAAAAACATTGTTGTAATTTTATTCTAACCTTTAAAAGATGAGATGACGAAGTAGAAGATGTATATAAACATTGATTGAAACGTTTAGATACAAAATGAAATTCATTAAATTTTTCAATATGCAAATTCTGTATCAAATATTCTATTATATTGTGAATGAACTAAAGCATGTAATTTGTTTGCAATTATTACCCTCAAAGTATTTAATAATGCATCATTTTACTTTATTGTTCCAAATGTTTAAATTATATCAATGAACAAAAATTTCATAATTTTACAGACAGAAGATCCAACTATAATTAATTTTTCTCTTTAATTGCACTCATACATTATATACACGCAGAATAATGTTCCATTAAAAATTACTGAAATTGCAGTAAACATTATTAAAAACACAGTAACTCACGGACAAAAGAAAAATTCAGTCAGAATCAACTTTCACTATAAACATTGATGAATTTTCGGTATATATTTACAAACATTGATCAATATTTACGGCAAAATTTGGTAATTTCTATTTAAAATTTTGTTTTGTCCTTGAGATACTGTGTTTTTAAATAATATTTACTAAAATTTGAGTAATTTTTAATGGACAATTCTCTGCATGTACATAAACATATTTTTATAATCACATACATCCTTTTTCTATGGTAATATACCTATATAATATATTTTCATAAACAGGTTTAAGTTATTTCTACACTAATTCTATCGTTAATACTTTCTTCGCCACATTTGTATATGGTTAAGTTAATTACGTCCAATTGTAATTTCATCTCAAATAAAAACTTATAATCCACTGAGATGCTTTATAAGATAAGTAATTACTTTTAAACATAATAATTGACTCATCGCGAATGAAAGCGACCCACCATATATATATACGTACCTCGCTTTGCGCGTAAAAGGGGAATGAAGACTCTGGCAGCTCGTAGAGGTGCTACTACATTGTGTCGTAACATTGATTCCCATGCCGAGCTGGTCTGTCTTTCAATGAGGCCTGGCAGAGCCAATCCTCCGGTATGCACCATTGCCCATAGACCTGTAATCATTGTCGCATACAATTATATTCTTTAACTTTCGAATTTTGTTTTACATTTATAGAAATCGGAGATCACACAAGCCGTTGATAATGCCAAACCGTATAACGAGGAATTTGGTTGGTTACATGACCAAAGTTCCGAAAGTTCTAATCTGAATGAATTAATTCAAACTAATACTATTAATTTCAATGTTAAGCTTCCTAACTGAATTCCCGTGATTCTACGCGATAATTCACGTTACATATTTCATTAATATTGTTGAATTCAATATAGACCCAATCGTTATAATTCATTTAAGATTTTCATTAATACTTGGCGCATTCCTTCTTATCAGATATAATCATTTGATCGGCGTCGAAAGTATTAATCAATTATTAAGGAAATATACCAACGTATTTCATACATGCATGTGATTATTGGAAAACATTGCAAACAAGCAATTCAAACTTTTGAATCCAACGTTTTCGTTTGTGCAATTACAAGATTCTCGTAGCTGTTATTTTATTACGAATCGAATTTGTATTAATTCTTTTCACACAAAATTGTAAGAATCTGCATCGTAACGAATTACCGATATACATTCAAAAAAATTACGACGTTAAAATGATAAAACGAAAGTTGAGCATTTTATGGAAATTGTTCACGTGCCTCTTTCAGGGGAAATCATAATTTAAAAAATTGATTTCATTTGTATTGAATTCTGCAGATATTGGAATAAAATAGGTCAAATGTAAATAATGATTTATGAGATGCATTGTAGGGTTCCATACATTTCCTGAATTTGGACGTGAATATTAAAATAGTTATTCGTTTAAAATGCTTTACTTCTGTTTACTTTTATCACATTATGTCATTTTTTATTCAGCATTTCATTCAAATTCCTTCATATTCTTAACTTCCCTGCTTTGCTTAAAATTTTTTGATGGAATTACAAAACAAGTTTAATATCATTCGAATACAAAATAATCAGTTGTATTTCTGAACATATTTGTTTTATTATATTTATATATATACGTTATATTCAAATGTGTTAATTAATGAGAAATGTACCTTACTTAAAGGAAATTAATAAACACAAACGAATTTAAAGTGGATAATTAAATGATACATATTTTAATTTTAGAGTAAGAAGCCAAGAACTAAGTTTTCGAGGGTTTAATTATATTCATTTAAATATTATAAATTATGTTACAACTTTTATCAGACGGTATATATATATG
>JABFQC010005516.1:0-11567 GCA_022817085.1 Psilanteris sp. ZL-2020 | reverse complement strand
GCTCCAAAATGTATGTCCGTTTTTATATAAATAATTTCTAGTTTTAATAAATCTTTATTAGTCATTTTTAAATCCATTCTACTTTATTATCCACAGAAAATTTCCTTTCCCCTCATATTATCAGTTTACGAGATTGTATTAGGGTGTAATTAGTTATTTTTAATAACTAATTATTGTCCTAACCAATGTTGCATCTCAGGATGTAACAATATTATAAAAATATTTGTATAAGAACGGTGACCCATCGAAATAACGAACATTGCCAACGTTACTTATCTCTCCTTTCACTGCGTGCCGCTACTGCCGCTCCCATCATGCGCTAGAATATCTTCAGACAATATTTTATCAATACTCTGTTATAATTGACTTATCTTGAAGTTTAGTTATAAAAAATATATGTATATATATATGCCCTTCGGTGCAAATGAGAATGCGCCCTATTGGGTCCCTAATTACGGGTGTTCCAAAATTGTTTTGGCGGAGCACATCGAGCGGCCTTCGGACACCCTCCAAAAGGGATGTGGGGGGACTGCGACCCTTAAAAATCTAGCCAAACCCAAACGCGAGGGTTCTAAGGGGCTCTAGTACAGTAACTTGCGGAGCTGTCCTCAAATGCAACATCAAGCAGTCTATGCAATTGAGGACTGTCTCCAAATGCGACCACGGGCTTCAATTTAATATTGCGTAAATAGGAAACAATATGGCTTCCTGTCCTCAACTGCTACATTAGAGATATGTATGTTTATATAAGAAATATATATTTTATATATTTTAGATTATTTATTATTTATTGGAAATCTAATTATTAATATATTTATATATTAATATTTGATATATTTAATATATGCTTAAAAAATTTATATTGGCAGTGTGGGATATACTAAAAATATAAATCAAGTTTATAAAATGTTTATATATTTGATTTATATAAAAGATTATATAATGCAAGTTTACGTATGATATTTATAAAAAATATATATTTATATATTTAGAATAAACAGTTTGTGATATATACTAAAAATATAAATAAAGTTTATACATTTTTTATATATTTGATGTGTATAAAATATATAATCCAAGTTTATATATAATATTTATAAAAATTATATGTTTTAAATATATTTCTTTCTACAAAATATATTTATTATATAAATTATATATATTTTAGATTTATAAATTAGAAATTTTTTTTCAATATATATTTTAAAAATATATAATTGTTCGTGTGGGCATAGTGCCAATAATGTTATGTATCAAACATACTGATTATTAATATAGGGCATCAACGCTAAGACGTGATTCTAGTCTTAGTTAATAATACTACCTTTTGTGGCTTCAATCAGGATAATAGAATTAGTATGTTTTAACAGCAGTGTACAATTTAAAATAATAATTTAAATAACTCAATTATAAATGAATCTGTTCCATTGGAATCATTTTTGACATTTTATTTGAAAACTTTAAATTGTTATTATTTAAAAACAGTATTTTATGTAAAAATTTATATTTTAAGGTATAGATTACTTTTTGTATGTATATAATAATAACTATAATGTCCGAGTACAATATCTAAGATCAGAATCCTTTTGAAATATTATGTATCGCCATGACAAAGTCAGAAGAAACAAGGATAATAGAAATAAATATATATGTACCTTTCAAACGTTTTTGTAAAAACGGAAAATGCTGTCATATATATATAATTATATTGTGTATGAGATACTATTTTTATGTTCAATTCATTTATGTTCAACTCTATAACGATAATTGTTTTTTGGAATCAATTTCACGCCATTCTCTGCGTGATTGGATGCCTGAAAGTTTCAATAATTAAGTAATCTTTATCAGTAAATAATATCATTTACATTGAATTAACATGAAAATTCTTTTTTTATTTAATTCTAAGATGCACTAACATTTTTTCAAGGCTTTAAAGTTATGATTATTATAATAAATTAAAACTCACTCAACCAATGTATAACTATATGTCTCTCAATTTTCTTATTATATAAATATCATTCTAATTCTACTTGAATGAATTTTGATACAAATTTTAAAATATTTCTCTCAGTGTAATATCATTAAGGACAAAATCTATATAATATATTGCAACAAACATAATATGATTATATAATTTAATATCTTCGGTGTAATCTGCTTATTTTTTACAAGCTTTCTAACAGAGATACTTTCTTAAATTTTATACGAGACGTAATATTATTTTGCGTTTAAGTTTTTGTTATGTATAATTAATAAATATTCTGATATTTTATCGCCATATTTGCAATGAATATTATCATTTATAGTTCTTTTGATTAGACGGCGTTTTAACTTTTCATGAATAGTAAATGAATGTAAAAGGATTACTTGTTTCATTTGAAATGTATTTTGTTTTGATTGCATCCGCTTTGGTTATATTGATAAATAAACCGTTGTTTGGTTGGATCAAATTAAATTGAAAGCCGTTATTATTAAATGTGCTTGAAATATATCGTCATTGGTAATTTAATATTATTAATAGTTTTCATTATACAAAATTCTTTATTATGTATAAAATCATTCTATAGTAGTTGTTTATCATGAAATTTGTTAATATAAACCGTTATAAAAATTAAAATTGATATTAATTTTGAGGAAAATAATTTAATTAATATTTTAAATTATTTACTTCAATCAATATTCCTAATTTACATCAAATTAATTTGCATTTTTAAATGGGCCTTTTTAATTATAACAACAATACGGATGATGATGTTGATGATAATATCCAGATAAATTATATATATACATATATATTTATGAATTTAAAATAAACGTATGCAATAAAATTTTGCTTATACCAAAGGAAATTTCTTATTATTTCTTTTATAATTAATAAGTTATTAGTTAACGTTCAACAATATATTCGTTGTATATATGCGTTGAATAATAAAATTAGTATCCTAATTTAACTAATATAAAAATCATTTTTATAAATAATTTTCAAAATTATTTTCTATATCAATCTAAATTTAAATTAAACATGAATGTATTTATAACGTTCATATACAACATTTTCAAATTACGAAACATATTTTAATTGTATTGGCACTTTCATAATAATAAAAAAATGTATAATTAACAAATAAAAAAAATTAATATTGATTTAATAGAGAAGAAATGAGGTCACGCTGAGAAAAAACCATATTATCCGTTTTCACACATTCGTGACTTTGATTAATCCGATTCGACGGGCAATCCTAGAGAATTAAGATTTGGTCATTTTTGATTATCAATTATGTTAATTAGTTAAATGTAATATTAGCCATAATTTCCGTTTCATACCTCCGAGACATTACTATCAAATAACAAGATAAATTTTTGTTCCACTCGTACAAGATTTTTTATTTATTCGTTAAATCCAAATTTTAAATTCCAGAATTCCGCTGTCAATTTATATTTGATATTCATTGTTTTTTATAATATCTTTTATATTACACACTTAACAACAGTAATAACCATATTTTCTTATACAATCATTCCTCTGTTCGTTTCAGTTGCTGAAATTCTCGAGTAGAATTATTTTTAAGGAGCTTATTTTTACGAGTTTCTCGACGAAGTTGTAGATAAACCATGGTGTCATAAAAAAGTTCACGTCATGCTTGATCAAAACTGCTTACGTATTATGTTAAGTAATTTCACGGAGATGCTTCCAAGTATAAAAGGTACTTTGTGGTTGAAATGGTGTAAAATGCTGCTTTTTTTATTCAATACATTTAATTTCTATATAAACAATAATCTTTTTAAATTTCAGAAAATTATAGTAATGTACTCATTTGGACGCTTGATAATAAGGACTTATGATTTTCGATGAAAATATGTTTTTTTGTAAACAAAAAATATTTATGGAAATTATATTAACAAAATTATAATTACGTCATAGGAAGAAATTAGCCAATCGTTTATTCATTTCAAATTATTGAGACTGGCAAAATTCCAATTTCTCTTCATAAATATTTCATTGTTTATAAATTTGTTATTATATAATAAATAATTAATTAATGTAAGATCCAATTTCTCCGAGAATATCACGTTTACTTGCATTGATAAATAATAATATTTCGTAACATGTTAAAGCTTATGTATATTCTATATATAGAAAGATAATTGTGAGAAAAGAAAAATAAATTGTGTTGGGGTGCGTGTAATACATAGTCAGATATCAGTCTAAGAAGTATTTATATGGAGTAATTAATTTGAAAGTTTATTATATAGAGTTTAAATTACGTGATTATTAGAAACATTATTATTACCGAGATGCATAATTCATTATTTGAATTATTTGTGTTATACACAAATACTAAAGCACATAATATGGAAACGCATTGTTCATCTCAGTAACGGCATAAATGAATGTTTGTTATTTATGGTATTACGCCATTTTGATTGTTCTTTCGCGTAAAATATAGTTTTAAATTGTTATATTCTTTCAAAACAATATCACAAATTGTATATTAATTTAAAAATAAATCACATGCTTCAATAATTTCATTAGATTTAAACTAATTTTATGTAAAAAAAAATAAGCCTATCATTATATATGTTTATCAATTCCTATCTTTTAATTTAAACGAAATAACTACGATAATTAACGCGACGAGAAAACAATTTACAAAAATAACAAAATTAATGTTCATAATCATTATCACAATCTGCCGGATTTATTTATTTTTTATAATTCCGTCCTTTTATCATGATTATTAACATTTGAAAGCACAACGTAAAGGTGAAACGTAATATTAGGTTGAATTTGTGGCTGAAAAATTCTGAAACATTGCACGAAGACGCGGAATATATAGAAGCTAAGCAAGCTTTTCAGTGGGATAAGTTTTTGTTGTTTGACAAAACATTGCGCCGGGAATATCAGTGTTGAAAAAAGTAGCGTCATTTTCCTAGCTGCAACGTGTCGCAAGTAGGTTAAAGAAGTCAATATCACGACCGCTGTAAACTGCACACACTTTTTTTCCCCTTCCCGATCATGAATTCGACAATTTATTTCCTCTGATGATTACGTTATAACAATATATTTACAAGCTCGTCGGTTTCATTAATAACAACGGCAATGTTTACCCAAAAGAAATTGAATTTCAAAATTCTTACCTCCGGTGGTTTTGAATACCGACCACTTTAGGGTCCCTAACTACGGCCCTATATATACATATTTTTTTTTGTAGAAAATGTGGCGTAGCTCATCGGTCGGCCTTTCTTCGGCCAAACTTGCGAAGGGATGCGGGGGGCTCCGCTCCCAACTCCCCCCCTCATGCAAAAATCTAGCCAAACCTAAAACTCAATTCAAAAACACCGCTCTTGGAAACTATGTAACATATTCGTAATAAAAAAATACTTGCGTTAACCATGTATTTCCAATATACGTATTATATCGCTGTTACAATGCATTCGAATAAAGATCAGATGTTACAAACAACTTTTTGATATGGAAACACGGATTTGTTTGTTTGCAGGACATCTGAAATTCTGTTTGTGGCATCAACGTTTCATCATAACAATGCGCAATTTGCCTTTCGCCCGATTAATAATATATATATATATACATATATAATTGCAATTCGAGTGCGTTTCGCAAATTCACGTTCGCCAAAGCCGACGTGTTTCCCTTTGAAGAATTTGAATATATTGTTTTAAACTGAAAGACGGACCGGCCCGAAATTGACGGAATTGATTTTGAATTTCGCCAAAGTATGTGGCGCACGTTTCAGTTGCCGTGTCATTAAATTATGCATCCTCAATCATTTTCTTTCCTCGAGATGTATTTTTGTAGATTTCGAATAAAAGAGACGGGGCTTTTCAGTTACTTGGCAGTATAAAAGTACATCGAGGGACCCAGTATGTTACAAAGCGTTGCAGATTATTCGTCTATTCGACGTACAAAAGAGACCCTTCAAGGTATAATATCGGTTGCTGAAAAATATATGAATACATAGTCAGAAAATAAATGACAATTGCACATGTCTACGATCGAACACACGTCAAGCGTTCCGTTTTTTTCTTCCTCGTTCGAGAGTGTCCCCGACTAACCCGAGCTTCTTGAGCTTCCGATATTGACGTAATGCTTAACCGCACCGGTCGCCATACTATCGCATATTCCGGTTCCAGTATGGTACTATGGCTTCATCGCAAAATTCTGCGTCCGCATCCAGTTTATCCTTCCGTCGAGACTTAATCTTGTTGCGCCGGTCGTTATGCACCGAAGAAACGCTCTCCGAGGACTGCGCCACCCACCCACGACTCACGCTGAATCGGGCTCCGTAGCAACATTTAAAACAGCACTCCATTGTGGCCTCGGTTTTTCATTCCCCATTGTCACTGAATTGAAATTCAAAAGAATTGCGAAACATCACTCTTTTTATTGTCTCGTAAGAAGTTTTATGTCTTATGTCTTTACATGAAATATTCAGAGAGTATATAAATTCAGGTTGAAATAAAAATGTAAAGAATGATAAATTATAGTGCTGCTAAATAAGACTATGATTAGGTTGTAATTGATATTTCTCGTTCGAAGCTTTGATGACGAGTTCGATGAATCGTTTGAGAGACGAAAATTGGTTTGCTTTAACGGGATCTATTAACAAAATCATGTTTCGTTTTTTTGTTTTTCAAGTATTATTTATTGCTTTCATTTGTTTTTAATTTTATATATTGAATTTAAATGTAATAAAAAGTAATTAAGCATTTTTAAATGTAAACAAAAACATAATTGATAAAAATATAATTATATATTTTAATATAAACAGAAGTTTATCTCTTAATACACTGAGAACAAAAATTTAACAATTTACTATATAATATATAAAAAGTGGACAATACGTGAAAACACAAAAAAAATTACATTATATATTCAAATTTTCTATATAAACTTAAATATATTATTATGTGCATTACCAATTTAATTACATTATATAGTAATTTTTCTTGTATTTTTACGTATCGTCCATTTCTGATATATTATGTAATAAATTGTTAAACTTTTTTTTTTCTCAGTGTATAGAATGAATACATATTAAAATTTATAGTAATATTCACATTTCCATTTATTTCATAATACATATTTTACTAATCGTTTATTTATATACAAGTTATAAGAATAAACTTGAATGCAAATACTTAAATTAAAGATAAATTAAAATAAAGAATGGCAAATATTAATTGACAATTTCAAGCAGAATTCATACACAATTTACGACAAATAAACGGCATTTTTTCTTGATAAATACCTGCCGAATTCTTGAAAAATTTTGTATTTTTATTCATTTTATTCTCCATTGTACTTTTCTAAATTTATTCTTACAAATTAATACATGTGTAGATTTATTAATTTTATTCATAAAATTATTAATTCATTTTAACAACCATCATCTTTATTTTCACAAAACGAATTTTTGGATTATGAAATCTTTTTTTTTGTTATTAGGAACCATCAAAACAGCCGTTTCAAAATTTGTATCAAGTTTATATCTCATATACGATATTTCATCACAAACCAAAGATTTCCGATGTTCTGTTTGCTGACAATAAATTTCTTGACTTAACTCAAGACGCATATACGTGTTGCCTCGCAGTTAAACGGATAAGAGCATTTTGTGCATAGCGCGACACAAATTTTCCAGGCTGGCAGTTTCACGACATATTTAGGTCTCACCCAACATATTCTAGTAATCTCGCTAATTTCTATTAGCGAGACTTGTTCTTACGACGATTTTCCTTTACGAAACGTCCAAGTAATCTGCGGATCCTTTTCTCGCGTACCAAATTGCTTTACCATCACGAAACTATGTATACATAGCAAGGTTGTAATTGGGACAAGTCCTTAATTCTAATTTAATACGGTCGAAAGGTGAATTTTAATTATCAAACAAAAATCGCATTATTTTCGAATTGTTTTCTAGTTATAAGTCACGCCCGAATAACGGCGTTATTTTCTCCATCAAACTGCAGTCTCTTGATCATTCGTTCAATCCCGAGCATGGACTGTTTTCCCGGGAAGATAATCCCGGAAAGTCGAACTGGCATTAGAACGCGAATAAAAAGCCATGACCGTGAATGTTATTGCAACTCTTACGACGCCAACTTGCACCATAAAACAGCGCTCGTATTTATATCTATTAAAGTCTACTGCGTAACGTTATTCTCAACCGCGAGTTTTGTATACCACGTGAAGTTAGGCGATGACCGTTACTCAGGGCTACCAAAGTTGCGGCGCGCCATCAGTGCGGCAAACAAAACCGACGAATGAATAATAGTTGAATGTGGCGCTTATTAAAAGACTATCGCCGTTTACTTCGGTGCAATTCGAAGCGGGTTTTATTTGCTCGACCATATTCATTACTCCGGAGTCATTATTTATAGAGAAACGACGCTTGTAACCGATCTACGGAATAAGATGTAGAATTTAGTAGCGCACTTACGGTCGAAGCTTTGTAAGAATTACGTTCGAATTCTTCGTACTAATGTAAGAACCAGGACGAAATGTTAAGTCCTACTTTAGATCTTGACCGTATTGATATCCCGCGGTAAAATACAATCGTGAAGTCGAAATATATAAAAGCCGCTGAGTTGGTGAACCTGGTCGTCGCAACGTATTAAATATCCCAAGCCAATGGAAATCAACTCGTTCCGATTAGATGAACTTGCATCCATGATTCAATAAATATATTGACGATTTTTCATATTACATAATGCGAATAATAATAATAGCCATGATAAGAGTAAGACAAATAGTAAGGACGAAAGTGTCAATTTGAGCCATTCATGTTTTAATAAGAAATATTATGTTTAGCGACCTAAAAGCACCGTATATAGGACATTATTTGTCTCATGATTTGGTTTATATTGTTGCGTAACTGATAATCATATCTTAAGAACCTGAATGGTCGAGAAAATGTATATATTGCGAAATAATCAACCGTTACCAACAACTTCATTATTAAGATTTAGAATTTATTTTTGTACGTAAATTAATTAAAAATATAAATTAAATAACACAAATTGTAATAAAATAAACATTAGAACAAAATATTATTACGTACTATTTAAATAATGCAATTTTGGTCATCCTAGAACGAGAATCTCCACCAAATAACTACACTATATATAAGGATAGAGTTGAGGATTTATGAATTCAGGATTGGTTCTAGGCATAGGAAAGAAATAACTTCAATGGCGCAAAGGTATCCAATGGACAATGTGTGAGTGGTATGTTGGTTTGAGGACCTTTACGATTTGATCGTGAGAGCACAAACATGACAATACATTATACCTCCTCGCGACAACCCATGAAACGTCACGCGCTTCACCACGGTTGCACGTAATACATATTTCATGTCTTGTCATGCTCCACCACCGGCAGGACATTTTAGAAATTAAATACTGGTTCGTGCGCGCGGAGTCGTTGCAGGAATTCGACGGATGAATATATTCGATATCACCGAGCAGAAGCGTTTTATTTGCAATAATCTGTATCGGGGAACAGTTAGTAGTCATTGGATCAGTCGACTTTTATCGCCGAATTATTCTAGTATTTAAATACTTACCTGTCAAAGATTACGAGTAAGCTGTTTTACTTGTTTACTTGCTCGGCACTGAGTTTTTACGAACGAAAAGGCGTAGATCGATTTTTGGCACAGACAGTGATTCGTGATTATAAAATCAGTTTTATTTAGATGCGCTTCCGGTTTATTTTCCGAACCTGCATAGCACAAAGATAATTACGTCGAAATGGTCTTAAAAGAGTTTGCATGTGTTCAAACAAGAAAGTTAATTGAAAATTCCACATCTCAATTGTTTATTCGAAAAGTGGCATCAAAATTAAGCACGATTATTTTTACTAGTATGTGTTTTATAACAATAATATCCCAGCAACAGTCGAATATGTATGATTCGTAGTTTATCCCAGTCAGGATTAAACGAATGTAAACTGGAATTACACTAGACAGAATTAATGCAATTTTTGCGTCAAGATGGGCACCACCACGCGAAATGGAATTGCAAATTTTTCGAAGACGAAAGTCTGATTCTTTCGCGGATCATCGCAAATTAAACGGAGAATTTATAATGTTGTTTTGTTAGCCATCGAAGTGAAGTCATCAAAGTTCGTCGCAAAGTCGGAGTTATAAATTATCACACAAAAGCGTAAAAGAGAGCAGAGTACGGTGCGCGAACGATAAGACGGTGCAATCGTAAAACGATCTTGTGAAAGTAGTGGCCGCGTCGTCTGATGAAAATTCGAAGAAGAAAATCCCGCATTGTGGGCATCCGGAGAATGAAACTGGAAACTTTATTTGACGGTGTGCGACCCGATCCGGAAATCCAGGAAAACAAAGTCCTTCGGACGAAGAATAAGTCGAGGATAAAGTTTCTTTGGAAATTTACTAAATTGTTATGTCTAACGATAGTCACCAGGGTAACACGACAGAACTAAATTCAATCTGAAGTAGCACGTCACCGATATAAAGGAAATGAATCCGATAGTGGTAGATGGTAAACTTGTTGGCGAGGAATGTCGAATGAGATAAACTGAATATATCGGATGAAAAGGAGGATCTGCGGATTTCTGTGTAACTGACAAAAAGACCTCGCGCTATTATTTTGGCTTTGGGTCAGGGTTAAGCGAGGAGAAATAGGTTTCGTCGAGGTATTACGAAATAAATATAAGTTTGTTTACGATCCTTTTTTGAACTTTGAGTCAATTGTGCATTGTCTTTTCACGTGGTCTTGGCTGGACGCGCACAATCGAAACAATTAAAATAGGTCAAATAGACAGACTTTCGTCCGCAATATGATTTTTCGAATAAAACTGGAAGAAGTTATACAAAATAGGATTATCATTGTCCCTTAACTATCATTTATATGAATGTCAGTCTGGGAAGTAACGAAATTCTTTTTATCTTTATTTGCAGCCATCAGGTTGCATTATGTAATTCGACTATTTTTTGAGGTTAAATCCTTTTTTTATGATCCAGTGAGGCTAGATATTTAAATTGCGTTTAATTAAAGTAAATATTAAATTCGCCTGATAAATTGTTTACAACATGCCTAGTTTATTTTAAGAAATGAAAACGAAAAAGAAGGAATTAATTACGATGTTACGATATGCTACGCATTTCGATTTTATATATATACAAAAAAAATATAGCTCTGAAATTATAAAAAATATTTAAAATAATCAAACAAAGAATAATTTTATAAGATTCATTCTGACATGAATCTTATAATTTTCTTACATATTTATATCATTAATAAATAAAATATTAAAAACTAAGAAACATATTATACTAAATTTATATACAATTAATAATAGCAAAACTATTTAAATGTTACGTTAGATTACATTAAAACTGTTATGTTGAAATCGTCACTTTATTACTCTTTATTACCCAAACGTCCAAAAATGCGTAAATTATATTAATGTATTACATGTGTTCAAGGAAAACTGTTCTAATACTTTCTAAAAATTGTATGTTGAGAAAATTCTAGAACAGTCAAGAACATTTTAGAACAGATAGAGTATATAA
>JABFQC010005515.1:0-11567 GCA_022817085.1 Psilanteris sp. ZL-2020 | reverse complement strand
TATCATTACTGAATATATAAAATATAACTCATACTGCGTATTGAAGTAATTTATGAACGTTATGTTTTTTATTACTTAAATTTCCATCCCTTTGTAGAATAGTATATTTGCTAAAAAAACGATTTTGTACAAAAAATGTCCTTATATTCAGTTATTGATTTTATTCCAGCTTTTGGTAATTATTGATATAATAATAATAATCTTTATTTATAATCCAATGACTTGTTTACAAATTTCTCAATAAATATATATATATAATGAAAATATAATACTAATAAAATATATGATTTCAATAAAATAACAAAATAGTATAATAAGTTAATTTCCAGACATTAAATATTCATTCATTGATGTTGAAAAATAGTAGATCAACATCATTATTCCATGATCAGATAATCAATTTTTAAATAAACAAATAAACACATAATTAAATAAATAAATAATCAAATAATTAAACAATTACATAAACACAATATAAATAAACGCAAATATCAATCAAATTACTAATCATACAATAATATATACATACACTGCCATTCATTTATTTATATTTCTCATTAATATATTTCCACGCAACCCTTTTAAATTGTTTTACATTTTCTAGTCGTCTCATTTCATATGGCAATTCATTAAATATAATTACACCTCTGTAAAATAAATTGTTACGCAGTTGATGTTCCACAAAACATAACGCGGATATCATTCATTCGCCTAGTAGTTCTTCTGTTTTCAATATGTCATTATAATTTGGAATAAGCAGTTTGAAGTCAACGAATTTAAATATTTATAAATAAATACAACAACATTTAAAATTAATCTTCGTCTAATTGATACAAAACATAACGTATTCAACATGAAGTTTGTACTTGCATTCCAATATTACTACTTAATAACCAAACGCGTATACTTTTTCTCTTTCCATTCATATGAATAATTAAATGTAAATACGAATCCGGAAATCAAAATAAATACAAAGATTAAAATAGAATACAGATAAACAAGAAATAAACTACAATAATAATAACAACAATCTTTATCATTGACGACCAGATTCAAACAAAAATCCTTCTCATCGTAAACAAGCGAGAAAGCACCCCCCTCAGCCAAAACATTTCAGAATCAAACCAAATCAGAATCGATACTGAAAGCAAAACGGTCGCGTTCCGCGGAACTCGTGGAACTCCCACGAAAGAAATTGTACACGCGCACGAGAACATCGTTGTTTCGCGTTGAGCGCGCGGTTACGAAAACGTCGAAACAACGACGAGCGTGCGCGCGTCTTCCGGTTTGGTAGTACGTGGACGATTTCGGGCCGATCGTGTGAAGTTTTGCATTCAGTCTCGAGACGACGATTGCGCGTGTGCGGATCGTTAAACGCACACCCGCTGACGAGCCGAAGTGGCGCGGCACAAGTGACGTACAACGAAATCGTTGCACGAAGCTATAGCCGCGGCGCGCTCGAAGCATAGCATGCGCTATAAGTCAACACGTGGGCTCAAGGGTGGCCGCAATAACACGCACCTGGCGACCCCTTTTGCTTCGACTGCTTCAGACAAGCCGACGTCCCGCTTGCGATGGATGTCAGATCCGCGCTGCTCGTCGTCCTGACGATCGTCGGCCTCATGGTCACCAGCGTCGCGATGTCCCGTTCCAGTGTCATGGGTCTCACGCAGGTCGCGATCGTCGCCGCACTGCTGCCGATCATCGTCAAGTTCCACCGACAGATATACGTCATCCTCAAAACGCTGCCGCGGGATTTCAAGTAAGTCGAAAAATAAAAAAGAAAACGACGTCCGAGTGCAACGGGATGCGGGTCAAGACTCGTCCCGTTTTGTTGCTAACGTTTTATTTGTTCGATTGTTTGCTTTGTTGATGTTTCGCTGCGAATGACCTTCCGTGTTTACGAAAGGTTGGCGCGCGGGACTTTTTCGCGGTTTTTTTGGTTTTTTTCGGCTTCCCTTTAAATTAATGTCAGTTGCTTCTGTTTTTGTGTCCCTCTTTGTTTTGATCGTTCGGTTTGCGTGTCGTGCGCGTTTTAACGAAACGTTCGAGTTGATGTTTATTTCGTGCCTCGTCGGGCGACGGTTTTAATTGCGCCAATTAAAAATTGATAGAAAAGTTAGTTTAAAGTGGATAACATTGGTTTGAGGCGTTCATGAATAAATCTTCGAGTGGGATTAAAGTTTCAATGTTTCGAATGTTATTTTTATTTTTTTTGTAAAATTGTTATTTAGCGAAACGAATGTAAAATTGTTTATTGAAGGAATGTAGTTTGTATGGCTCCGTTAAATGTGTCCCGAAATTCGAACGCAGTGTATGCGTGGAATGCTTTGTTTATTTAGTTACTTATACTCGGCGTCGTTGTTTAAATTATTCATTCATGTATAAAATAGTGTTTACGGAGGTTATTGTATATGGCAAATTTTATACATTGACACGTTTTATTCTATTTGAGAGAAACATAATTTAGTATCTGAAGAAGGTCCCGCGTTAGAAGTCAAATGTTATTTTACACTACAAGTTTTTTTAATATTGTTTTATTAGATTCTAAATATTTTTCGGGATTACTTAATAATAAATGTATTGTTCGAGTAAAGTTTCTGTTGATTTTTTTAATACAGTAATATTAATATTATTATACTTGTACGGTTTTAAATTCTTACTTAGTTTCATTAAAAAGAGTTGGAATGATTGGAAAAATTTGATGACACATTTTGAAACTTCAAAAAATTAAATTAACAATGGGTGTTCGCATTTATTGGCCGCGGCGGTTTGGCCGTTTCGGCTACTAAATGCGAACGGCTAAATCAGTGGAACGCGCCTTTTTTATAGAAGTAAATATTACTATTTACTATTATAAATATTAAATTTATTGAATTAATTCAATTAAAATTAAATTGTACAAATAATTCATACATAATTTGAATAGCATGCAATTTTTTCTAATTTTTTTAACCTCAACATTTTATTGTTTTCTTATTTAATTTCAACATATTTAACAACATTTCATTTGACGTTATGAGCAGTAATTATTAAAATGATATTTTTCAGATCATTATTAATAAAATTTATGAAATGTGTAAATTTTTCTTTGTGGATAAATTCTTATTTATTAATATACAATATTGTTTTTATTGTAAATTCAACGTTTTGAACTTAATGCACATACATTAATCATATAGCAAATACAAAAATTGTTGCACAAATAACTTTTAGTTAACGTTATTGTTTTTGTTTATTGCATTATTTTATACACTGAAAAAAAGGTTTAATAACTATTAAGAAATATATTTTTGAATAGGCGCAATCACATATTTGATAATATTTATCACTTTGTGTATAATATGTAAATGGAAATAATAATTGTTATTACATATAAATTATATTTATCATATTTATTAATAGTTTATTACATGCGACATAAAACTAAAACTCCAAGCAATAAATATTATCACAAATGTGGTTGCTCCTATTCAAAAATATATTTCATAACAGTTATCGAATCTTTTTCTCAGTGTATATAATGAATGCTCAACTGAGATTTCTAGACAAATTATGAGACTCTGTGACTAAAATGAAGTTAATTCCCTTATTCTCGAAGAAGTGCCATTTAGTCGTTCGCATTTAGTGGCCGAAACGGCGGAAACGGCCAAAACTGCTGCGGCCAATAAATGCAAACATACCCAATGTAAAATCCAATTTTTCCTTAAACAAAATAGGGGAACTATGAAATGGAAGAGGTATTTGTATATTTATGTAGTTTTGTGTATACGAATGTATTATGATACGTATTTTTTTGCGTTTACTTAAACGTTGGTTTATACGAAATTCGAAGCGCCAAATATGAAATTTACCATTACCAAAATTTCCGTTTACGATTTAGATTAAAATCTTTATTTAATAATTCTATTACAATATTTATCTTTAAAATGTTAATGCTTCATGTTTGGAATAAGTTATTTAAATTAAATTATATATGTAATCAAAATGTGTAAATAAAAATAAAACAAACAATAAATGAACATCACAAATGTTATAAGACTTTGATTAACATTTTATCTTTGAATTATCATTTGAATTTGAATTTTTTTTTCCACGTTTTTGAAAACGTATAATTATGGAAATGAGTAGTTACCCTTATGCTGCTTTATTGTGGGTTTATCGTTGTTATCCTTTTCTATCTTACGGAGGCAAATGTGACATTTTACGGGTGTAATTAAAGTAGCGTTTTAATCGTTTCGTTATTCTGAAAGTTAAGCATAGTTTTGTTTTGTTTAAGTTATCAAGTGAAAATAATTTTACTTGGACGACGATTAGATTTTGACAAAAAATGTGTGTATTTGTATATATATACATATACATGTAATTTTAATCTACTCAAACATACTTATAAAACTACTTTTTTTAAAATTATTTATTGAATGAAATATGAAATGATATATAATTTTATAAAAATTGTAATATAAACTTACAATTATAAAACACAATTTAACTAATTTTCAAGATTTCAAAAACATACAAATGTTTTCTGTATTTAATTTAAGTACATAAATAAATGTACATAAAAAAATATTTATTTTTTTTTATTAATAAAAGACAATGCCATTCGGTTAAGAGTGTCCTTTATTAATAAAAAATAATAATTTTACTTTGCGAAAGCGATACTGATTATTGACTGTAAAATAAATAAACAAGTGTTTTGTATCCAATTTTTAAAATAAACTAACGTTATTTACATAATGACCTTTCATATTATAATAACCTTTAATAAATAAGCAAGTTATCCGATCGGCAAAAATGTACTCTTTACAAGCTACACCTCATCAAATATGATTATTTATTGAAATTTCTTCATACGTTTCATAAAATGTTACTATAAAAAATTGTTGTGCTCACTTACCCGCTTGCTAACTATTTTGATTCGTACAAGTATGTTTTGCAGAAGAAAAGTTATTGCAACTTGCAAACAGTTTCAATTTCACTTTTAATATTGTTTATAAATAAATTTTATTATTCGAGTACGCATTCATAGCAAAATGACATCAAATTTCATTCGTTGAATTTTGTTTTTATCGAAATTTACTTTAAATATACAAAGATAAATTAAAACGGCCGAGAATAACGTTTATAACGCTATGTCCTTGTTTTACCACATAGCCTGGCGCGGTGTAGAAAGAGATGGTTGAATGAAAATTCAAAAAAAGAGATTGGCGTTAATTGTAGATTTGTTTTTGACCTTGACTTGTCGAATAAAGTCAATACATTTTGTAGCAATATTGTATATAATGTATAAAGGATTTTTCGTGAACAAAAATTTGAAAAATATTTATTTTGCTACATAAATATGACATACTTATTAATAAATTTTGAAATAATTAGCTCGTTTAATAAATTTATACGTTTCATTGCGTAAAATAATGTTTGAATTCATTATTTTTTATGGTATTATATTCACAAGTCATGATTCTGATTTTATTCAAAGACATCGTTGAAAATAAATTACGAACCGCAAAAATTAAAATTAAAAATTAATATAAAATTTGATTTTAATCTACTGCTTGGTTCGGAAAAATAATTCCATAACAAAAATTGGCATTAAAGTCAAAGAAGATCGAATGAAGCCATATCAAATAACAGTAGTTTCTAACACTTATCTAAGCTAACTTTAGTTCTCTTTCGAGATATGTATTTTCGTAAGAAAAACAATATTTTCTCGTTTATTATTTTATAAGGTCAAATCAAGCATTTAAGATCAATTAACGAGTAATTTAACTTGTATTATTTTATTGTTTGTTATTATTATAATTATTTTTTATTTGAAGATACAAGCAGTAAAGTTTATGTCAATCCCGTAAAAAATACAATTACATAAAAAATGTTGCGTGTTTCACACTTATCCATTACAAATGATATACTTCGTAGGAGATAATAATGCATAAGAATAGTTTAGCGTTATATATGATATATGATTATATATATACTAAAAATTGTCTTTCACATTTGCACGCCACGAAAGTATATTATAAAAAAATTAATATTTTGAAATACATTTTATTTTACAGTGTTTATTTTATTTTATTTCACTTTGTTATTTTGTTACATTGTCATTGTTGAATGAATAAACTCATTTTTTTATTTAAAATGTATATTTATTTATACATACATGAATAATGTAAGAAAATATTCCTATTAAAACTTAATGTTGGTTCTTTTTTTATTTTTTAACATTTTCTATACTGTGCGATATATCATATATTATATTAAATATGTTAAAAAAATTTATTATTGTAATGAATTGACCTAAACAATAATAAGAAAGTAAACAATAATAAATGAATAATAATACTAAGAACGAAGAAAATACATTGTGTTAAAATTTTATTATTTTAATATTTATATACAATTCCAGGTTCATGTATAATATTAATTTTCAATTTATATAAATAAATAAATAAATATATATTTATATTAAATGTATATAAATGACGAGTTAAAGATGCATTAACAAAGAGCACTTATGTAACTATATTAATTTAATTGCGTTTCTTAAAGATATTGTCAATTGAATGGCGATTGATTTTTTTTATTAAAAGTGTATATAGTATACCAAGCGAGTTGTAACTATAACTAAACTTATGTATACGTACAAAGCGAACTACATCAAAAGACAATAATCGGAATTGTAGAAGTAGTAATCTAATAACGACCCACCTCCATTGCAAGTTTCTATTTTTGTCGAATACTTTTTATACTTATATTATTCAAATTTTATGAAAGGTCAACAATCGACCTACTCAAATTTTAAAAACATATTATCATTATCGTAAATAAAAGGAATCGTATTGTATAATAACAGTTTTATTTACAAGCCGTACAAGTTTATTAAATTATATTTTTTATTGAACATTTTAATATATATATATATATATATAGATTTTTTTGGAGACATCCCATTTAGGGGCGCTGAGTAGTTATGGCCCTATTGAACTGTTACAAGAAAAGTGGGGATGTTTCTTGAGGCCTATTTTATAAATTTGTAAAATATTTGTTCACATATTAATTACAGTAACGTATCATTGGTTTTTTTAACGTTTTAATGAGTGACTATTGAATTTATTATGTTTTCTTTTAAAAAATATCGAAGCAAAGAAGGTTAGATAAACTTTTGAACCTGACTATTTCGTTAGAAACAATAACAGACTATACTTGCAATGGCATTAGTTTTTAGTGAATTTAATGACTAATTTGATCAATTGTATAAATGCAAATTAAAACGAAATAAAATTGGAAATCAAGTCTACGCTTTTGCAATCGTCAAATGATGACATTTCTTCTTACAAACATACGATATAAATAATTTCATTGAACTTTACTCTCGAGACTGTTTATTAAAATTATATTTTTAAGTGACATTTTTAAGCGTTAGTTTTAATAATAATAATAATAATAATAATTATATATAGATATGTGTATATATAGTCCTATGAAAATTGTGTTGTTTATTACACAATAATTTGTTTGCTTTTTTTCAGATTTTTATATCGTTTCATTAATGCGGACATAGAGCTCAAACGATATTCAAAGAACAACTCCACTGTTATGAAGTTATTCACAGAACGAGCCAAAAAGTTCCCTAATAAACCATGCTTCATTTACGAAGGAAAAATTTGGACAAACTCAGACGTGAGTGTTATATGTTTATTTGTTGTTGATTATTTATTTCGATGATTTCGATGAGTTCTTAAAAATACTATCTTTTATTAAGATTTTAGTATTTTCAAAATTCGTTAAACAAGGATACGAATAATACAAACTCTTAACGCAAAGAAAACAACACAAATTTAGCCTTTATTGTTTGATTTTGTGTGTTTATATTTTCAATGGCCTTTTTTGTTTTGATACAAAACAAATTATAACAATTAAAATTTATGTCAAAATAAATATAATTAGTTTAAAGTCATAATTTTGTACTATTTTTTTTCTTTTCTTTCTTTTTTTTCAATAAAATTAAATCTTTAAATTATATGAATTGATTTTCAGGTCAATAAATACAGTAATCAGATTGCTTCAACATTCCAAAAAGCTGGGTTTAAAAGGGGTGACGTTATTGCTCTGTTTATGACTAATAAACCGGAGTTTGTGGCAACTTGGATGGGATTGGGCAAAATTGGAGTAGTGACGGCTCTCATCAACACAAATTTACGATTACAGCCCTTGACGCATTGTCTCAGTGTGGCTAATGTCAAGGCGATAATATATTCTAAGGATTTATCTTCAGGTATACTTTTAGGTGACAATGTTGAGTCTAGAGTCACGGAGTTAGGTATTTGCTTAAAATCTGTTATTTTTAGCAAAATTTGGAATGAAAATAGTGCTTTTGAATGATTCTTCTTTTAAAATTCATTTGTCTTAAAGTATAGAAAAAGTATAATGATAAAGTTGATTAGGTTGACTAATCACGGTAAATTTTTTTTCTTTTTTTTTCATTTAAAGTTTTCAAATTTCATATTAAGGGGGTTCTCCAAGTCTATTGCAACGGTGTTAGTGTTTTTTATTATAACAATGCATAATAAATTACATACAACTTGTAAATAATTCATACCATTTTTTGAAAAAGGTATATTAATTTTACCTAACAGCATTTAAGTTTCAAATAAAATTTTTGATGTGGTAACACAAGTCGTTTTTTTGTCACCTCGCAAACGGCTTGTGTTTCCACGTAAACATTTAAATTCGAATATTCAATTTTGTTGAGGAATAACATTCTTCTAAAATGAAAAAATATTCGGAATGAATATCACATTTTAATTATTATAATGAACAAAAATATATCAAAATCTGCAATATCTGTCAAAATGGTAAGGAGAACCACCTTAAATTGAAAACAAAAGTGTTAAACTTTTTCAAAATAATGAACACAATTAACTCCGTGACTTTAGACCTAACATTTCAATTTAATTTAATGCAAATTTTCCAAATACTATACAAATTTTAATTATTATCAACTAATTTCTAATTTATTTATTAATTTTAATAATTAAAGCAGAAACAGAACTTGCTCATTGTTAATGTTGAATATAATTTCCCTACATTAACCGGAAGAAAAGTTTGTTGGTTCACTTAAATTGATTAATTATCTTTCATTAGATTGCTTCAACTTTACTAACGCATAACGTTATATATATTACATAGACCTTCGAAGTATGATTATTACGTATAAAAATAAGACATGTGTTTGTTCGAAAAAATTCATTATCAAAGATTTTAGTCATATTTATGAAAGCTAACATTCTATTTTCAGTCAAATCAAACGATAGGATTTGCATAATAAAGTTTGCTGTCCAAGATCCATTCTTGCAATTTTTGATTAATTCAAAATAAATAAATAATGTAAAATACAACGTTTTAGATTAACATCTCCTTCAATCAAGCTGTACATGTTTATGATTTATCTTCAAATTGAAATTCACAACACTTTTAGATACAATTTGAATTTTTGCAGTTAAATAAGAAACTATTATCATTTACCACTGCCTAAAGAAAATTTGTTATTACATTTTATTATTTAAAATATGTCTTTACTCAGTCGATAGTAAATAATAATAATAATTTATAACCTCAACCTCATATATGATAAAATTATCAAAAATTTATGATTTGAAAATTGTATCTATATAGTAAGTCATTGACACAATGTTCAATTTTAAGTCTAGTTTTGGTTACTTCTAAAGAAACATGGTTTTGAACTATTTAATAGAAAATGAGAAATTTTACAATATGTCCCTCTATATTATTCAATTTATTTTAATTGTTTGTAATAAACGTATTAACAATATTCTATTTTTAATGGCGATTTTTTATTTATTTATTTAATATTATTTACGTGTTTGTTATTATATAACATGAATTATTTAATTTATTATAAAATTCAAAACAAAAAATATAATACAATATTTCTCTGTTTTTATTAAACGTTTCATTCAATTACATTGATTAGCCATCGATGAAATCAGTGATTCGATAAAGGACCTTTCCAAATACCAGCAAGGATGTTCAAAAAATGAATGTTCGAAGGAATCAACAAATTTGGATTCACTTTTAACTGGCACCAGTACTGAAGAGCCTGAGGTAGCAGAAAAACCAGGATACAAGGATAATTTATTATATATTTATACAAGTGGAACTACAGGATTACCTAAAGCTGCATTGATACCAAATTCGAGGTACATATTCAGTAATGTGTTTGATGTTTTTCCTTCATCTTATGTCTTATATGAAACAATATTAATTCGAAAGAACATTTAAATTATAATAAATTTATTACTAATTGGTTGACATTACCTATAAACACATTAAAGAAAACATAATAATACACTGACTTGATTTCGAATGAATCAAGCCAGTCCAACAATAACACACGACACTACATTCCTCTTCGACAAAAGGAATGTAAACAAAGGCGACCGTTCGAATAAAGAACAAGGCGCTCGGAGTGCCCGAGCACCGCTCCGCGCAAACGTACCACACACCGCGCGTCGAGTAACACTTCGCGCGCCCAACAACAATGCGCCATCAACGATACACCGTGCGAACCGATCAAGGCACGTTACGCGAGCTCGAAGCAGTGCGCTGAGCGTAATCACTGCTTAAGCCGCGTTCATCGTAAGTCCCGATTCCCGCGTTATCCCAACACGGAGCGACAGACCCTCGCGCTAAACACGGACCGGCAACACGAGATTGACGATGGCCAATCAGAGCACTTGTGCTCTCATTGGTACAGCAGCGGTAAGCTCCGGAGCCAATCCGGGACCCCCTGAGGTCTTTATAAACGGTGCGGAATTGTTCACAGTAATCACTCGAATATCAGACTTCTTGGTGCGTCTAACGGCCAAGAACACAGGACTGATTTCGAGCTCACTGGCGGTTCCACTGGCGATATTCCAGGCGGTTATCCGACGATCAGACCAGTGCTCTCAGATTCTCTGGAAGGTCCCCGTTCGGACGACTTCGTAGTCACCGAGTAGAGCCGATCGGGGATCGTGGCAATCTTGAACGCCGAGTCACCGAATGGGATGCTCCCTGAATGCGTCGGTATAGCAGATGTCAGAAATAATGCAGGTTACCACGCGGTAAACATGGTATTACAGATTTACAGGGCAGAATAAGAAATACGACATTATCGGCAATTTTGACTTATTCAATTTATGAATAAGCTATATAATAGCGAATTATAATTTGCTAATATATGAATTGAACGAACAATAATGAAGCGTAATTACATAATTCCGTTTCGAAAATGTATAACATTTAAATTTGTTATAAAATAATGTATGTTTTGCAGGTTTTACGCATAATTAAATTATAAATAATATTAACAATATTTTATCACACAATGTAATATCACGTATAATATATTAATGAAATTATATAATAAAAGTAAATAAATGTATACTATAAATAATGTATATTGCATGTTATTAATAATTAACATTAAAAAAAATTTTTATATATTATTTAAAAACACCATTGCATTAACATGAGCAATAAAAGGAATTAACGATATTTAA
>JABFQC010005514.1:0-11569 GCA_022817085.1 Psilanteris sp. ZL-2020 | reverse complement strand
CGACCGGCCCAAGCTTTGCTCAACCTTGGATGCCAATCTTGGCAAACCATTGGAATGAAACGCCAATTACCTTTGGCCCAAAGTTGGCAGCCAACTTTGGCTATCATTATCATTCATTATCATTAAAATGTACTTGTGATTAGTTCGCGCTTGTGGTTAGAGTGGCAAAGACGGAAACTATACATTAAGGAGTTAAGCAACATTGGCGACGGATATTACCCGGATGGGTAACCGTATGAAAGTTCATAGAAGTTGTCTTATAATGATGAAAATACGTTTTCAGATATTATAATATATAAAAAATTTAATAATTATTTATTTTTTTTGTTTAATTTTTTTTTTAAATCAAGCTTGGGCCAGAGGTAATTGGCGTTTCATCCCGATGATGGGCCATCATTGGCAACTAACGGTCAGCCAACCGTCTACAGTGTTGGGCCAAGCTTGTGCCGTTTGTTTTTTTCTAATTTTAATGATATTGAGCTACACGATGAACGGTCGGCTGTCAACGTTGGGCCAGAGGTAATTGGCGTTTCATTCCAACGTTTTGCCAAGATTGGCATCCAAGGTTGAGCCAAGCTTGGGCCGGTCGTTTAGCACTGGCAGACCACAGATTTTTCTACATATATATATATATATATATATATATATATATAGGACTAACGGCAGTTTCGAGGACAGCGACTTTTTGGGCTCCTAGGTACGGCCCTGAAAACAATTTTTTTTGTAGAAAATATGGTGGAGCGCATCGGGCGGCTTTCGGCCACCCTCATAAAGGGATGCGGGGGGCTCCGCCCCCCCACCCCCCCCCCCCCCCCCCCCCAAAAAAAAAAAAAAAACAAAAAAAAACAGAGAAAAAACAAAAAAAAAAACAAAAACAAAACAAAACCGCGGGCACCGAAAGACGCGCCGCGAATGAAACGAGCGCGACGATCGCCACAGAAAGCACGTAAATTGAAATTCGTTGTGATAGCAAGTTAAATACATTTTTGCATGCCGTATCTAAAAAGTCTATCGTGACAGAAGCAATTTCGAAGTCGCCAAGAGATCTTTCTTGATGCACCCACGCAAACAACGTAAATGGAATGCCGTGTATCGAAATGACGAGAGAAGTCAGGTGGAAGGGGGTTGAGAAAGATGAAGATAAGAGAAAAAGGAAAATGCGATGAGAAGCTGAGCGGACTCGAATAGCTCGCGGACTAATCGAAGCGATATCGCGCGCACGGCTCATTTTGCACTCGGCCCTCTCTCTCTCTCCCTCACTCTCGCTCTCTTCCTCTCCCAATCTCTCTCGCATTCTCTCTCCGTCTCTCGCTCTCTCACCTATCCCACTGCGATACAATAATAATAGCAATAATATAATAATAATAATAATAATATAATATGACATTAATAATTATAATGGATAATAATAAACGTGACAATAAGACATAATCATAATAAAACGACAATAATAATTCGGCAATTATTATTGTTACAATAAAAACAGGGAGACTCCGCGTTGCCCGAATGAAAACGCGACGACGGCAATTGCAAAGATGACGGCAACAATTGTATCAAGTTAATCGTAATAAATCAATAAACGTGCTCGCGTGAAATTGGCTCGGCAT
Organism: Psilanteris sp. ZL-2020; assembly: GCA_022817085.1. Taxonomy (NCBI): domain Eukaryota; kingdom Metazoa; phylum Arthropoda; class Insecta; order Hymenoptera; family Scelionidae; genus Psilanteris; species Psilanteris sp. ZL-2020. Next base: position 9,962 of record JABFQC010005514.1, on the reverse strand, counting down.
CTTTGCGTTGAATGTATCTTTGTATGCACTCTTTTTTTTTTTTTTCTTTTTTTTTCGACAATTTTCCTTTCGTCACGGTTTTCTGCATTCTCACGTAATTATACTTACTCTTTATACAGAAGGGTATAGGAGAAAAGGGTTTATCTCTGCCGAGGTCGCGCGACCCGCGCTGTGTTTCGTTTCGTCGTTTCGTAACTCTTCGTTCGCGAAATCGAAGTGCTCCCTTCGTTTTTTCATTTCTTATATTTTTTTTTATTTTTTACGTCGTTCGCATTTCGCGCTTCGAACACATATTTGTAACGCGCGACGTCGCATGCACACTTAAACTTACTAGCTTTATCTGGTACAATATTTACATATTTACTTATGTTTCCATATTTACTTATGTTACATCATTCGCAGGGTTTGCTCGGAGCAAATCCCGTACGAGCAGCACTCTCTTACGTACGTCGATTCTTTCCTCCGTTCGTTCGAGTGTGATTGTGTTTGCTTATTGTGTATTTGTGTGTACGTCTCTTCTGTCTTTTATATTTATATATATATATATATATCTACATATATATTATACTCGTTTTTTTATGTTCACAGTTTTATTTCCATTTCGGTTTAAAATACAGTCATTGGTGGTTGAAAAGTCTGGCTCGTAGTACGACGTGTTCTGTTCGACGCACCCCGCACCCGTCGCCGAAGTACGAATTCACGCGCTGGGTACTCACTTTTACACAATGAAACGTGATTGCCGCGATCTGCGATCCTCCACCCTTGGAAGCAGGCGGCCTCCGATCACAGACGAAGCACGCGCTACGGTTTCACAGTAAAACACCAAAAGGCGAGTTTTCCCGCGGTCGCGCTGGCACTGGCGAACGACGAATCGCGGACCCGTCGCGCTCAATCACAGTTAAGAAGGATACCATAAACACTCCAAAAACAGTTTCCTCGCGGTCGGCGGCGCGGTCCCGGCGTAGCAAATGGAGCCCCGGAATGGTTCCGCTTGGTACATCTGGCGGCCGCCGACGATGCTCTGCTTCGGACGGCGATCCCGTGCGGCACGATCCAAGTGCGTCCCGGTCGTGGCGACGAGCCATTTTACGCGCTCGCAAGCCTCCCCGGCGTACCGGAGGGGCCTCGCGGACTCCCGCGCCGTTAATCCAAAAAGTCCAGTTTGGGAACGCTGCCCCGATAGAGGTAGCGTTCGTCGAAGCCCAGCTACGAGTTGGTGTAGCTGTTGCTGCGAGCCTGGAGATAATGGTGATAGAACGGCGACAAAACAGCTTCCGGTGCGGGTCCGGCGGAATTTGTCTGGGAAGTCACGAGGCCCAACGGGGGAGGCCCAGGCGAACGCTAGTGGGCCGCAAGCGAGTGCGCCGTGAGACCCTGAGGACTGAGCATCGGGGGACTGTGACTGTGGCCTCCCATGGGCGAGCCGTGCAAGTGGTCCTGCGGGTGGTAGCCCTGGTGCAGGCCCGCCTGGCCCTGGTGCCCCGGCGGCATGCCCTCCATCATGCCGTCGCCCAGCGTGTTCGGCGGGGTCATCCGCTTCTCCTTCTGCCGCCGGTTGCAAAACCAAACCCTCACGACCTCCTTCTCGAGCTGCAGACTGTCCGCCAGGTTCGTGATCTCCTGCGCCGAGGGCTTCGGCTGCTTGTGGAAGTGCTGCTCCAGGGCTCCCTTCACCGACACCTCGATCGACGTGCGCTTTTTCCTCTTGCGGCCCTGCGCCGCGATCTTGTCGATGTTGGTCGGCGAGCCCGTCGACGAGTCCGCCTCCTCGAGCCACTTCTGCAGCAGCGGCTTCAACTTGCACATGTTCTTGAAGCTCAGCTGCAACGCCTCGAACCTGCATATCGTCGTCTGCGAGAAGACGTTGCCGTAGAGCGTGCCGAGGGCCAGGCCCACGTCCGCCTGCGTGAAGCCGAGCTTGATCCGGCGCTGCTTGAACTGCTTGGCGAACGCCTCGAGGTCGTCGGACGTCGGGGTGTCCTCCTCGCCGGCGCTGTGATCCCTGTCGAGGGGGTGGCCCGCGTGCAGGGGGTGCCCGGCCGGCGGACTGTGGTTGTGCGCGTCCCGCAGGTGGTGCGGCAAACCTGGCTGGTGGTTGTGCAGCTGGTGCGGGTGTTGGTGCTGATGCGGGTGCAGCATCCCGTTCATCGCGGCGTGGTACTGCTGCAGCGTGGTCGGCGAGGCGGCGCCGCCGCTCGGGTTGTAGTGGGCCGAGGGCACGACGGGCGCGTGCCACGAGTGCGGCGAGGCCATGCCCGGGGACTGGTGGGGCCCGCGGTGGTGCATGCCCTGGTCCTGGGACGCGGCCGCGGCCGCCGCCGCGAGCGGCTTCACGTCCAGACTCGTGTTCGTTTGTGCGTGCGGGTGGTGATGGGGGTGGTGGGTCGTGTGGTGCATGCCCATGGACGCGGCCCACGGGTCGCTGCCGGGCTGCAAACTGACCCACGGGTTGCCCGAGGACAGGCTCGCCGCGGGGTGCGACAGGCCGTTGGGCGACGGCGAGGACGTCACCTGGTGATGGTGGTGGTGATGGTGGTGATGTTGGGGCGCGGGCATGTACTTCATCTCGCCCGCGTCGGCCGCGCTGCGGGGCGAGCCCGAGGAGTAGCCACCCACGATGTTCATTCCGATCGCGGAACCCGAACCACCATCAAGCTCGGCTGACACTGCACTACTAACCGGCATGTACGTGGTAGCGGCCATCTACTCCCTCGCGGATACCCCGGAAAGCCTCGCCGGAGGCTGCTGTGCCGAGCAGTCACTCGCCACTTTTAACGACTGTCCTGCGCAATTACTGATTACGCTCGCGCGATCGACGCTCCACGTATGCATCCAGGTCCGGGCGACGGTTCGCTCGACTGCGTGCTGGGGCCTGTCTGCTCGGACCGACTCACTGCCCGACGACACCACTCAGATCAGCTGCCACTTTACAGTACGGTCTCTTGCAAGCACTTGGCGCATCGTCAACAGTCATCTTCGTCGACGCTCACGCGCACTCTTAGGCCGACGACATCCTCGCGTACTCCGAATCAGCGCGGCTCTCGTTTTCGGGCTGGTGCTTGCGCGGAACGACACTCATCGACCGTATCTCCGTAAACACTGGCGCGGCCGTCGTCGCTTCTCACCGGCTACTCGTTTTCGCGTGCACTCGTCGTCGTGTTCGCGATACGCGCTGCAAACGACGAGACCCCGAACACAGACAGAGAAGGAGTGCTAACACCGGGAAAGAAAACGAGAGATAGAGAAAGAGACGAAGAGAAAGATCGGATGGCTCTCATGTGTTATGCATGTCTTAGCTGAGAGCAACTGACTGCCTCGCCTCGCAGCTCGCCCGACGTTCCCGAGTCGTGGTAGTGTAAGCTTCGTCATGCGCGGCACGAACGGGGGATTCCCACCCGGGCGCTCGACCGCGCGCCCCATTGGTCCGCGCGGCAAGGTGGCCGTCGATCGCAACGTCGCTTGTGGGAAGTTCCAGCGTCGACCCCGCCCCCACCACCGGCCCGGCGGCCCCCATCCTTTTTCCCCTCGCACGCTCTTGCTCGCAACGCAACCAGCAACAAACGGGCAAACGCGAGCAACGCCAACCGGGACTGTGCCGCGCTCTCTGCTCCCGTGACGTACGCGATCGCGACTTTTTATCTTTCTGCCGTTTTATTTCGCCGGATCGTTTTTTTCGCCGCGCCGCGCACTGCCTTCGCATTACGCTATATATATTGTTCTTACGTTCGCCGCGCTTCGTTTTCCGTTCCCGATTCTGACGGATGCATTTCCTCTTGGAACACTTTTTTTCATTTTCGTCGCGCGCGCGCTTATTCGGATTACGCTAATGGCGCCCGTTTTTGTCATCGCCCAAGTTGGCGCGCGGCGCCCAAACGACGATCCCGGCGCCGAGATGAGCCTCACGCGGACCCGATTTCGCGCATCGCTATCGATTCGCGCGATATGAATTGACTTGGCATAAAATAACCATTACCGCGGGCCGTAATGCGGCGCGCCGTCCACGTGCGCCATTCAACGTAATTTCTCAGCGTTAATCTTATTTCGCATATCTATTTTCTCGCGCAACAGGTGCACGATACCTATCGGTCATTCTGCGTAGCGACTGGATGCACGGGGCGCGTTGCCGTGTCGTCGCAAATTCGTCGCGCGCCCGAAAGAAGCGGAATTAGGCGCGCGGCTGTTTCGCCGCGCCGAATAGCCAAGCAGGTAGTTGAACTCATTTCGTCCATTGAACAGCCGTGCGTTTACGCTTGCCAACTTTCTCGGCCACAGGACGACTGTTCGAACTTTCTGTGGCAGCCGGGACAAGTTGAACATGACTTTTCGGTACATTTTGTACACGCGCAACAGGTACTCATTGCGCGTGATTAATCGCTAAGAAAACGCCGTCGATTGAACGATTGGGCGCCACAAAAGTGCGCTCCGGTAGCGCGCGGATTGTCGGCATTCAAATGAGCGAGCCACAGGTAGAGCGGCTACACGGCCGTGCCAAAACTATTCTTTCAAGGGCTATGATTATGTTTTCTGTCGCATGATGCGCGTTGCAGTCCGAGGCGTGTGGTTTAACACTCGCACGTGCATACGAGCGGCCGGCAAAGACTTTCAGCGCGCGCTGTATACGAATATCATAGTATATTCGAATGGTCCATTGCAAAGGAGACTGCAATTTTCGGGCCCGGGTCGTGCGCTGCAAAAATAGACGCGTTTCTAAGTTGACCATTTCCTGTATGGTGTCAAAATTCGAAATATTTAGTAGCGAGAAATATTCGAAGTAGCGAGAAGTAAAATAACGCAAGAAATGGAATAAAAGAGGAAGATTGAACATATTTAGACAACACAGTTATATAGTTTAATTGCTTTATTTCTTATTATTTTCTTACAAAGTTTTGCATGCATCGTTTTGTTACAAAATTCCGTCGTAGCCGTTCAAAGCTGTACATTTTAATGCACTGAGTCGTAGATTTTCGGTGCCATTAACCCTACGATTTGCCGCAAACTTGCCGCGCGCATTTGTCCCAGTTTTGTTTGACGGACAAATTAAAAGTAATTTTGCGACATGAAATGTTTTAAAACAACTTTTTATGCGGCGAAGTTGATTCGGAGCTCGAAAGCAACCGTTTGGTTCGTCAGCGACAGCTTGAACAAAACACTTTACTACCTGAACGTTTGCTTGCATAATTTAAGCTCCCTTTTTCCTCGGCACCCCTGGGGGGAGACCCCCGCTCCGGCGTTGCACCTTGTCCTCCTCGTTCGTCGTTTCTCGGGGTGCGAAAATATTTGTGAAAAACACCATTACTTAACGGCGCGACAAAGCCGTTCGTCACTCGCTTCCTTATCGCGTCGTGTTCGACGCGGCGAAATCGAGCCTCGACGCGACCGGCCGCTGACCGTTCGACCACAGACACAAAAGAATTTATTACGATTCATTTTCATTTTCATTTTCAGCCTCGCGAACGCCCGGTAAATTACTTAATTAAGAAAAATTTTGCCGAGCGGCTCGCCGTAATCGGAGCGCTTATTGAATCCAAAACGTCTATTGTGATGAATCACGTTACACACAATTTTTTACGACGCTCGCCCGGAAACATTATAACTAGTTTGACAGCAGTCATCACAACCTGTTAAGCCCGGGGAATTACCATAATTTGTGGTAACAGTCATTATAATTTCAAAGCCACCACGAGCCACGATTTAAAGTACGAAAACAAGCCTTCGGCTGGAGCGATCGCGCATCATTCGGTCCAGGTTTTGATCCAAAAAACCCTGACAACATCGACGGCCAAGAAGCCCGACGCTCGTCTCGCTATCGAGCCCTTCTCGGACGGCGTCGCCCGGCTCCGAGGCAAAATCCGTCGCTCGCGGTATGCAAAAATAATGTTATACCGACGAGAGGCGAGCGAAGGAGCGTAGCAATAAAACTATGTCGTCGATTAATTAAAAGACAAATATGTGAGACATCCAGCGTGGTGGAGCGTATCAACGTAGTAATTAAAAAATAATAAACGTCCGTCCACGAGCACCGGACGGGTCTTTTATAACGCACGAAACCCAACTCGGCGCATCAATCTCCGATCGATGACGCTGTTAAGGCCCGTTCTTCTCGTTCTTATTTTTTGACTTGGCCTCCTCGCGGTGACTCGATTTTTTTCATCTTCTTTCCAATCGTTCGCGACGTTTCGACTTTTCTTCCGCGATCGTTATCAGGCAATTACGCGGAACCGTCGCGGAATCCGTAAAAGCAGTACTTAAAAAGTAACGTAGGTCATGGCGACGAATCATCTATAAAAAGGAACGTCGCACGTGAATGGGAAGCTAACCGTTGTAATTCGACCGGCTTTTACGCGGTGAATGAATATTTTAATATTTTAATACGAAATATGCTATGAGAGATTTTACGGTCCTCTATAGCGTTTCCCTATTGTGAATATCTGACAGGCATAGTGCGGGCGCGACGCAGCGACGTAGCATCGTGCTCGATTCCCTCGCGATAGAGTACATCGCGGAGGTGGTGGGGATGCGAATGCCTATAGGAAGGGGCAAGTCGGCGCGCCGGGGGGATGGCCGGCGGTGGGGACGAGCGACGGAGACGGCGCCGTCCGAGACGAGGATGCGGGACGCGATGGTTCGCGCGAACCACCGTCAGGTGTCAGCACCGCGCGGCCACGGCAAAACGAACGGCATGCGATGAGCAACCCCCCGCGCGGAAAACTCGGCGCCGAGTGAATCGCGGACGGCATCGCCATCTGCCGGGGGGATGTCGAGCTCGCAGTTTGAGTCGCGCGTCGATATCGTACCATGCTTTGCGCGAACCAAAAAACCGAATTTCGAAGAGCATCCGATCGACGAAGTTTGTTTTCGAATTTGTCAAAACGTTGAGTTGCCGTTTTTCCTTTTCTCTGGTTTTTTTGATCTTTCGACCCGCATTGTTTTTCTCGCTATTCTTAGTCCCTCGGTCGAATTAAAACTCAACCGTCCGATATTTCGACGCGATTTCGAAATATCGTTATACCAAGGTGAATTCAGTTATAATTCGCATTTGATTGCTAATAATTCGCGACTCGCGATTGCACAGTTGGTCCAAATCTCGACGTTCTTCGGCGGTTTCACAAAAGCGCGACAACTTTCGGGCATGTAAATTGCAAATGAGTTTCGACGATTGTAACTGGTCGGTATATTTTCAAAATTGATCTTTCGGGATAAATTGATTTCGAGTTCACTTTAATAGGTAAATTCTGGTCAGTCCTTTGAGAGTAGGATTAATCATTAAAGAGCCTCAAGGTACAAGAATTATTCGGCGTGGATCTGCGAATAGTAAATTACATAGTTGAAGTAGAGACAGCGGTTCGAATCGACGCTGCTAACTTTCGGGACCGCAATTGTTGGTGGGAGAAATCGAAATTCACACGGGATTCGAAAGCGAGAAAACCTCATTCCGTCTTGCTCCTCCGCTGGTTGCATCGTCAGGTGTATCGTTCGCAAATTTGCGTTTGAAATCGCCTTCCAGGTTATCCCCGGCGCCAAGTTGCAACGAAGCGGAAGGGAAATACTTAGCTGCGCGATGCCGAAGACGAACGTCCGGCGGAACGTTAATTCGTTGCTTGATCCAATTGCATTCATCAATGCTAACGACGACTGATATAAAAGATAGTTCTTACGGGATAAACGGAATAAAGCTTTCTTTTTTCGAAGAATGCGGGGAATTCGAGAGCGAACGATTGAGACGTTCCCGAAATAATAAATTATATTTGTAATTCGAGGCGATAATAAAGACGGGGTTTTAGATGGATGTTGTATATGTCGAATGGTTGAATGTTGTACGTTGAATAATTGATATCGGGAGGAATAATTTTAATGTATAAAATACAATGCCAAGCCGTATACTTATCTGCGTTTAAACAATTTTCAATCCGGCATTAACGTGTAAATGCAAAAGACAGAATTTTTATAATATTCACGTAGTAGTCCAATCTGGCATAATTTGACAAATGTGGAAAAAAAACAACGTGAAAAGTATCAACTGACCACTTTTAGAGTACCTTGAAGTGGAGGAATCACAGTAGAACTTTAAAAGGTCTCATAACAGGGTTAGATTGTGGCAAACCAATTGAGTTTATGTTAGTGTGAAATAAATATGTCTTTCGTTATTGATATATACTTAATTTCAATGTTAAAATATATTTTTGAGAAATATTGATTAATAATTTATTGTTTTTACATTTTTATATTGATTGATTTTAATTTCAAATATGCGGCAAGTATTTTGTTCGGTTTTTTTTAATTTAATTTTATTTTTAATGTTTTATGAATTAAATGGTTATTAATAATAAGTAATTTATTTATTTATGACTTTAGGAAATTTATAGCTGCAAATCAATAACTCATATTTTTAAAGTAATTTGTATAATAACAATTAAACAATTTCAATATATTGTATTACATATAATATCATTTTTTCGACAGTGTTTGATAAGATATAATAAATTCGATAAAAACATGAAAGAAAATGTTCACATCTTAATATTGTAGATATTTACATAACGCATTATACATAATTATATATACATATGTTAAATAAGTAATATAAATCTTTTTTCATTAATGATTCAAATTATCTTATAAAAATACAATATAAAAATTACCATTCAAATGCATTTAATAATGTTAACATTAATTAATAATATTACAAAGTTATCACCATAAAATCCTAATTAATATAATATAATATATTATATATTATATTATAAATTCCGTATTTCATTTTTTTTTTCAATTCCTCAAAATGGTACATAATTATCAATTAGTATGTTTTTATTCATTTACATACCAACAATTAATATTTAAATAAATTCATTAATTTGTAAATAAAAATTTATACTAGCAATTATTTTACCAATTACTATAAAAATCTCGAACATTCTTCAATATTTTAAAATCTAACATCTTAATTTTAAAAATTCAAACTTTTGAGGTACTTTGTAAGCTGCTCCATAATTTGTATCTTCGCAAGCTTAAATGACTAAACCATCTTCAACGCAACACCTTCGAATACACATTTGCGTAATAAATATTTGATGGCTAAATGTCCCAATCGAAAGATAAGAGCAGCCGTCTAAACGCTAGTTGTAAGATTGCTCGTAATTTGGCGCGACGTCCTGTAATGCGATTTGAGCGCAACCCGACTGTATAATTTCCAAAAATTGCGAAATATAGAGATATGATTCCCGTCATTCCACAGAAGATCGTCAAAAATAATTGCTGTTAAATACAATTCCCTGGGGGGGTTCGATCACTAAACACGCAGTAATCTCGTGACATTGAATGGCAACTGTTCAAAAATGTTTATCGTGGATAATTTTTAAGAACATGAATGTCTTCTACACGATCCAAATATACAATTTTTAAAACATTTTCCATAATGCAAGTGGGTTGATTATACGTCATTTAGCATGTAATTATAACTAATAAGCATTTATATATTAATAGTGTGAAAAATCGAACCTGTTGTGCATAACTTTTTCTTTTTTTGTTTCTTTTTTTTTTTGTTATTATGTAAACCAATATATGTTTAATGTGTTATTTTATTATAGGTATTATTAAGTAATTGATTTACTTTTCTTAAAACAACGCATAAAAATGTTAAACTTTTGGAATCAAATGAATTTTTTTCAGAATGCAGTAAAAGAAATTTCCTTTCTCTAAGTGGAATTTTCATCATTCTACTTTCAAATTTCTTTTATCTTATCCAATCAAATTTTTAAAATAGTTTCGTAATTTCACTATTTATAACAGTTTTATCGTGTAATTGAAATGTCAATTTATATGGTTTGTATAACATTTATAATTGTTTAATAACGTTAAAAATAATAAACATAGGTAGTATTGTCAATAAATTATAAACACGTATGTAAAAAAGAGAAGAAAGTTAGATACACGTAAAAACTGATTGTTTTTCATGTTTTTGT
>JABFQC010005513.1:0-11570 GCA_022817085.1 Psilanteris sp. ZL-2020 | reverse complement strand
GTAAAATTTGGTATGAAAAACTGTATTTTTACAAGGAAAAACAGTAATTTTTAGGTTTTTACTTTAGTGTCTCCAAATTAGTATTATAAACAGCAATTTTCTACGTTTAATTTTTCTGAGTGTAACAAGATTCAAAACTCATACTATCACAATAATCTATACAATTGTATTATGCCCTTTTCAAAATGTATTCTTTAGCCCACGGTTGCGATAACGTCACAAAATTTCACGTTCCTCTAAATTGTGTGTTGTGTCATATAGAACACCCTATGGAAGCGTAAGTTTTCGTTCGTTACCGCATTAATACATTTTTATATAAAATTTGTTCTCGGTTCCTTTTAAATCGAATAACGAGAAAGCTAATGACAGAAAGAAAGAGACACAAAGAGAGTTAGTAGTCGTCAAGGAGCTTGTAAACTAGAGCGGGCGCGCTGTGGTGCCGCACAAAAATAGACCATATCTAATTTGGTGCCCATGAATTGAACTCGCACTAATACGCGCCATCGTTCTCGACGTGTTATCGCCTACGATTGGGAAATCGCGACACGACGGAATCAATATTCCATCCCAAGCATGTTCCGTCTTGTACAAAAACAAAGACAATTCTGGCAGCTAAGCGAGTCTTATTTTGTAAGACAGTTTGAACGACCGCGGATTAACGATGAGGCAACGGTCACGCTGTATTATTTGGAGGTTACCGAGTCAAATAATCATCACCTTCGATCGCTCGATTAAATGATGAGCGACCGATGACGACCGACAAAAAAGTTTCTAATTTTGATCGGCGATTTTATCACTCCCGTTTGTTGCGATTGTTCGCGCAAAAAGTGCCCAATATATAAATAAGAAATTTGTTTCGGCGCGTTAAAATAAAAATTTGCTGAATACGAGCCAACGAAAGCTCGATGTTTAAAGCGGAGTAGGAAAAACAGATTTCACAATAAAGAAATAGTTTCTTTTACTGGTTTATTTTCAAATTCTCCGGTTTTATCAGTTATGCGTGTTGCAATAAATACATTCTGAAAATCGTTCGAACATAATTTCAAGCTGCGGATACACTCAGGAAAGAATGCTTTCAAAATTGCTGGTTAGTTCAGTAACTGGAGAACAAACTGAACGTCCAGTTCAAATGATCGAATTTATATTAAAAATTAAGGAATCTGTTATAATTTACTGAACCTGAATCATTTTTATTAAACTGAACAGTAGTTTTTAAATCCTGAGGCTAATTATGTATCAGATTTTGAGTATATGATATTAAGCAGTTGGAATAGTATACCTATGTATCTTGGATAATAGCATAAATAATTAATAAATGTTTCACTTTAAAGAAACGACTTGAAATATAAAAAATTTAAGTATTTGCTATCAAAATTTAAGTTGGTTTTACATTGTTTAATCAGTTTCAGCTTAATATATAATTTTATTAAAAAATTATTAATGCGCAATATCGCTGAATAATACAAATTATATCTCATCCCTTAGTAACAACAAACCAAAACTTGCATACATTTTCGAGACTATAATATTTATTTAAAATTGATTTAAGAAACAATGATAAAATGAATAAAAAACAAAAAACAACAACAAATCACACTATTTGGCATTGTAAATGAGACGCAATAAAATTATTTTAGAAATATTATTCAAAAGTCGTGACGCAGATGCGATTGTGACGTAGATTGCGTTTTTAAAACATTTTTCATGACAGTAAAGTAGTAATCTAAGAAAATAAGTATAAATAGGCAATGAAAATAATGGAAATATAGAATCCGAAATTAACCAAAACCCAACTCGCTGACTAAATTAGAATCTATATACGTAAAACTTCAGTATATAAAGGGTAATGGTACGATTTATGTTAAATTTCTATTGTAAGAAATATAAAAAAAAATTAAATATGTTGAACGCAGCTTTACGAACTTTTTTTATGTAGATACTTCATATTGTACAGCATACAAAAACTCTAGTAAAAGTGCATATTTCAACAATAATGTAACATGCGTTAACGTTTGGTTACAAGCCAACAGTGACACGTTTAATTTGTACAATACGTAGTATAAATAAAGATGAAAAATGTGAATTTAGATAAAAAATAATTAAATTATTTCGTAAATTGTCATTACATTAAAACCGAAATGAGGTAAAAGAATGAGATTATGAAAGGACGCTTTCTAACAACTAACAATAATTTGTTTAATCGTATTGATTAGCTAAAAGGACTCTGTAAAATTGGGTTCCATTTGTATCACGTTTCAAACACGAGACACGTGAAATTTCATTTCATTTTCATCGTATATTAAATGATGGATTATATTTGAAAACACTTCTAAACTACAAAATTTGTTTCAGCGCGGAACATAAACTTACCGCAGTAAAGTAAATTTGAATTTACATTTCCAAACGTGGATTATGCGTTACAATTTTATTTCGCCTTCATTTTAATGTAATCAATTTTTATTATTAAATCTCAATTCTTTCACGTTTCTCAAAAAAACTTTATTCTTATGTCTCACGAGCAAATTTCACAATTCAATATAAATTCAGTATAAACCTGTAACAATGATCATAATTGCATTGCAAAATTACAAAACAAACGGTAATATTTAAGATCGTTCATAATATTTAAATCGTTAAATTAACAACGCGCTGTTAACAATTTAGAATTATCTTGATAAGTCAAAGTCGCGATCGTCTGCATGAAATGTACATTTGTTTACAATCAGTCAACCATCAGACATACAGTACAAAGATATATCAGTATCTAATTTAAATGTCTTTTACTCAAGCTTTTCCGGGAACAAAATTAGAGCGACTGCAAAACGGGCCTCACGCTTTGTTACGTCCCCAAGATTTCTTTCCGCAATCGAGCGATTCCGATATGCTCAGCGTAGCGATTTGTTGATCGTTTTTGTTAAGATAAATGGAAAAAGCGACAGCGAACTGTACGCTAAGAAGCATCGCGCAGTCATTGCCAGTTTTATTTTAACGAAATGGAAAAGATAACTGAAGATCGGTTCAGTGTCACGCCAGATCCTTAAAAACAGCGACTGCAGTTATTTGAGTTATGCCAACAGTTTTAGTTACTGACTCATAGCTCCCAGCCCCATTTGCGAATTGACCGTTCAATTTTTCTGTTCGCACTGTTTTTCTTCCACTTCCGATAAGCTATACCCAAGTCAGATCGTGTAAAAGAACGTCTTATAATGATCTACTGCTTAACAAAAAGTCTAACTGAATTGGAACATCTGAATTCGAAAGGAAAGAATGCGAAGTATAAGAAAAACGATGTCTGACTGGGCAATAGAAATGTATATATATTACAAATATCAATTTGAACGAACGCAACGCGTTTGCGATTCCGGCGGTACCAAAATTGATTAAGAATATTCGCGTTTCCTAAGGGATCCTATCACGAGTTAAGCGCAAAAATGCGCGATTTCGAACTGAATTTCATCCTCTTAGCAGACTCTTAAAGCAAAGTCGTACTCAAAAGAGAAAAAAACGGCTGCAATCGCGCTTTCCAAATTTGATACGCGTTCGCAAAGCTCCGCGTACCAGCTACAATGGCATCGATCGAATCTGAACAGTTAACTTGTATAATCTCGCAAAACTGAAGCCGTCGCCAATAGTACAATGTTGCGCAACGAGTTAACGAACGAACGAGCGAACGAACGCTGTTGCAACCGGGGCCAGAGACCGCCAAATTTAGCTGCCAGACATTGTTTGAAATTGACGATATCGATTACAAAATGTAATCGTAGAAGGCGTGCCCCGGAGTCGCAACTTCTCCAAGTTGCGAACAAACAAAGCGCGGGTACAAAAATGGCCAGATTATGTTAGTGCTTGGTTCACGCAATCTTATTATTTAAAGACAAACCACACATACACTCTTAACTACTCGACACGCGCGTTCCCAAATGTACGGGGAGTAGACCGAAGTTTGCGTTGGAAATTTTGCAACAAATTGCAAGTGAAATTTCAAAGGGACGCCCAAATTCAACTTTGCGTTATCTTGCGAGATTTCCAATTACGGTTTTAACTCGCGTTCAGGGAGTCGCCGTAACTTCGTAATCCAAGGAGGAAGTTACACAAGCGACGTCGATATTTAAATTGGGAATACGGTCAAATTAGTCTCGGCTTTGGTTCGCCGAGTATGGCAAGGTGACGATTTTGACAGACACGGCACGTGTCAAAATATGCCGAGGCTGTTTGACGGCGATTGGGACACGGCATTGTGTCGGGTCAAATGTCAAATGTGCACATTAATCGAAGCCAATAATTGTATATAGCGTGAGCGAACTGACGTCCCGCTGGTTGAATTAAAAAGGCGCCGCGCGGCCCGTACCTGAGCTCAGTTAAACGTGGTCCGTGAGCCCCCAAGATGCACCGTCTTCAGAAGTACCAGAGCGACTCTGAGCAGCCACTCGCGATGTCCGTTTTCGCTACCGTCCGCGCTCACTCCCTCTCGTCTCGGGCGCCCTCGTGTCCCACTACTTTTGAGCGAGACGGAGCCATCGAAATTCGATGAGAAACAGAGACGCGACGGGAAAACCGCTTCGCCTCTCCAATTATCTAAAAGATCGGAAGGCTGGGCTTGTATAAATGAGTCTGCTTCGGAGCGGCTCCGAACCAACTCGCGACCCTTCGGCGGATGACTTCAAAACTAGAGTCAAACAAACAAGGAAATTCGCTTTTCGCGTGGCTTTCGACGATTATACCCAATTTACACCGACCGGCAACCGTTGCTCGCCAGAATAAATTGTTTGAATTACTTTTGTATTGAAAGACAAATTTAAAAATTAGAATTTAAATTTATTTATATTTTGCGTCCGGCAAATTAATACAGTTTACATTAAAAAATTGTGAAACTGCGCGTCATTTATTTAAATAATCAGCAGTAATAATAAAATAGGTACAAGTTAATAAATCATCAATAAAAATTTGAAAGAGTATAAACAAAACTGACCACTGATAATAAATTCATTATATCCATGCTTATTAGATTTTTAAACTTAATCAAGCGCCAGAAATGAGTTCTTCGGCTCCAAAACATGTCGGCAAATTAATTAGATAAAATATAACTTTACAAGCAATTACAAGATATAAATCAAAAATGTTATAAATAATTTAATAAAAATAGTTATACATAATTCATATTAGAATGTACATAACATTTTCGTGTTTGTTACAAGTAAATTTATTATCAATAAAATTTTAATTAATTATAATGAATTTGTTGTTTCATTTCTCTCTCAATTCTGTTTCATAAAGAAATATATTTAACAAACTATTATCGTTGATACTTCATAAAATATATTTATTATATTTTATCATAAAATCCATATCTATAATTTTCTTATTATTATTAATGGTCACACGATCATTTATTAATAGTAAAATATAAATATTTATTTAAATAAAGAAGTGTAATCCGACTTGAAATAAGCAATGAGTAAATAAATCTATTAAAAGATAATAATATTACCGTTTGTGCCAATAAAATCCTCAGAACGTTGTGAAATAAAAAGTATCGACGGTCAAATGAATTACAGTATAGATTTCAAATTTATTTTATATAAAACTTTATTTCAAATAGTTTAAATACATAGTTACATAATATTTATGTATAAAATCTAAGTCTTGTATGATTTATACAATATTCATATATATGTATATACAAATATATGTATTTTTGGCAAACGTCAGATATGGGGTCGACCCACTTTTCGAAGATATAGATTAAAAATCCTATCAATGCAAAATTATGACAAAAAATTAAAATTAATGCTTTCATCACCATTGCTCCTTGTAAAGATCTAATAAAACTCACCCACAATAGTTCGACATTGCCCAACTGGCACCGTATTCTTTAAGCCAGACCAATAGCATTAGATTTGACATATTTTTATTTCAGATTACTATTTTGTTATCGACTCTCGAAATGCAGTACAAATTAAATACTGCATAGCTTTTTGATTATTTTAACAACTTTTATATAATATATGCATATATATATATTTATATATTTATATTTATATACACACATTGCATAATTCTATCGCAATATTAATCGAGTAATTATAAATAAATACATGAGCTAATTCAAAAATTATCATAAAAAAGAGGAAATATATACAATCTATATACATATAATATATACATAGCATTTATATTTAGATCAAGAATCATGAAATAGGAAAATCAAAACAGTTCAATATCATTACTCAAACAATTACACTGTCTGTGTTATTAAACTATAATATAAAATTCTTGAATTAGTCAAAACCAAAGTGAAATCTTATTAGTTGAAAAGACTTTCTTCTGCTACAAAAAAGGCTTTTTATTTAAATAAAACTAATATTACTGAATGTTTTTTTTGTAAATATATATATTAATTAATTAATTAAAATGTTTAACTGTGCTACAGAACAATATACAAACACCAAGGATAATATCAATCAATCAATTACAAGCGATTTAACATCAAGCATAAATACAGATTTTGATACAAGTTGCAAAGTAAGGTTATAAAAAAATATTAACATCATATTAAAGTATTAACAGAATACAATTTTTTTTTTAATTTTGACATTTTTTAATATACACATTACATACAAATTTATTATTTATATTTTAAATGTTTTATATTTTATACCAGTGCAACAGTCATTATTAAAATTGTGTAAATATCATTTTTAATAACATTCTAGAACTTATTTTATCATGTATATAAAGATCTTTATTTAAAACAATTCCTTTTTTTAATATTAAAAAAAATTATTTAAGAATTATGTTAAACAACATTCAACATAACAATTTGATACACACTTTTGTTATTATAATTGGTTTAATTATACATCAATCTAAAACATAAAGAATTCTTATTGTTTTCATTTTAAACAATCATTCAGTATCAAAGTTTTAAACAACTTTAATTTTAATAAATTTAATATAATACTAACAATGTATCGGTGTTTAAAAATATACAATGTTTTTTAGGGTTTTGGTGACAAAAAGTTTCTAGTCGAACTGAACGACGTTTTTAAATGTACTTTGTGCGAAGCTGTTTTAGTAGGAGATGTCTCAGTGTGCAAGCACCTTAAAAGATTCAACCATAAAACCCGCGAAAAGATATTTGAAGAGAAGGAAGCGGAATCCAAAAGCTCTGCACATTCTACCGAAAACGATTCAAACGAAAATACTAATTTAGACAAGGCGTTTCTCCATTCATCCCCTAAACAATCCCGAGAACAACTAAACACATACGACAGTATCAAAGAAACAATCCACAATATCTCATATAAATTTGAAAACTTATGTTCCAATTTGTCAAACATTAGCAATTCGTGCAATACATGCAATCAAATATTCAATTCCACAGAATTATTAGAACAACACGTTGAATGTTCTGATCATAAATGTAAAAATGATGCCGTTAGCATATCATTAACTAATGATGAGCTAAATGAAAAGATCAAATCAGAACTGGAACTGTGCAGTATATCATCTTTCCATGGCACGCTTCAAAATGTTCTATCAACTTCTCAGAATGAAAATTCGTGTCAAGAGATTGTAGCAATGTCATCGTCGTCAGAAATACAATTGTCTTTATCAACTATAGAAGAAGAATCAAGCAGTGAAGATGACGATATGAAGAATAGCACAGAGTCCGTAGAGAGTAAAGCTTTATCTTCCAGTATTTCAACTGAAACTCAAGAAATTGATCAAAAATGTAATTTGGATCCAGTTAATAATGACGCAATTCAAAATGATAATAATGTACATGACAAAAAAGAACATGTGACTCTTGATGAATCAACAGCGCCATTACTCTCATCTGCAACAGAAAAAGATGCACTCAGTGACCTTCACAATTCCGATCAATCTGTAAATACATCGATAATAGTTGAAAGCAACGAACCACAAAATAAAGTTTTTACATGTAACAACTGCAATTTTAAATTTCCTTCTCAAAATGAACTGTCTGAGCATATTGAAATCGAACCGTGTGTCGCCAGCGAATCTTGTGAATCAGATATTGATGTGGAAACCGTCAAAAAATTGGTTAAATTTAACACACATTCCCCCAAATTAAAATTCAAATCCCAAAAAACTGTAATTTCTAAACTTTTCCCGCAACCGCAGTGCAAAGAAAATTATATCAAAAGGTTCCTCAAAAACGAAGCCGAGAACGTCTTCAAAAGAAACCCGGAGAAACTAATTGCCTTGAAAAAAAGTTTGGAATTATGTTATGTGACAGATAAACAAATTCGTTGCATGATCTGCAACGAAACTTGTGACAACGATCCACAAGTTTATTACGATCACTTTCGATCAGAAAAGCACGTGGCAAATTACAATCTTACGGTGCAGGTCAACCAAATGTTTGGAGACAAAAAGTCCTTTTTAAATTTGGCGAAAAATTATTTATTCCACATTACCAGAAATGGTCTCCAGTGTGTTTGTTGTAAAATAACCTTTGGTAACTACATGAACAAAATCTTGGGCCATACTAATTCAAAAAACCATAAATCGAATGTGTTGTTATCAGAAAATCGAATGAAAATTTTACAAGATAAACTCATGGAGCAATTGAATGATATATGGTATAATATTGAAAGATATTGGTGCGAGCCGTGTGATATAAAATTCTTTCATGAAATTCACTTCTCCAATCATCTAGAAACTTGGAATCATAAACAACACGTAGCAAATGGTAGATTTGTATTTGATATTTGCATACCGTGTGGTAGTCTGTGGCTAGGTTTGCCGATCACTTATGACATCCATAGTCAAATTTTGATTCACAAATATATGCTGGACCATAAATTATATGAAGTACATACAATTCCTGAACCTGTTATTAGTTTGTTAAAGGGCTTCGATGGAAACATGGAAATTTTATTAGACGATACTAATAATGCAATATCAAAGTTCTCCAATAGTCAAAATGAACTGATTAAATCAATTGATGAGCTGCTTAGACCACATTTTCCAGAAATTAAAATTCAATTTTTTGGTTCCAGAATCACTGGCGTTTGTTGCTCGAAAGGAGCAGTAGATATTAATCTTACATTTGGTAATACGACGCTTCTAAGTTATTTTCTTGTTATGCTTTTCTTTATTAATTAATAATACAATATTTTATACAGATAAATCTAATCTTGTTGTTTATAATGCAGGTTATACAAACGTAATTTCAGAAAACTGCTTCCTTACGGAAGTACAGAATTATTTCCTTGAAAAGCCTGAAATTTGGGAGATGGAGTGTGTAATTATCAGAGAAAATGTTCCAGTTATACATTTATTTCATATTAACACAAAGCTAAAATGCAACATTTCAATTGGGGGTGAACTAAGTGTAGAAAAAACCCAAATTATAAAGTAATCTCATACTACATATAAAGTTTTTACTAAAACTACAAATTTGTATTATTTATAATTATAATTAGTTCAAAATAATACTTATAGATCTTTTATTGAGCTGTACCCTTCAAGCAAGGCTATTATCATATTTTTAAAACGGTGGTTTTTCTTGTGTGAACTATGGTATTCAAAAGGTATTTCCACCTTTACTATTGTTTGGCTAGTGATTTTTTACTTACAGAAGAGATGGAATTTACCAAATATCTATCAACTTATGCAACAACGACATATGTCAAATTATAGATACGGTAAATATGCATGTAACGATTAAAAGATATTATACATTTAATTATACTATTATCATACACAAAAAATTAATTATACATTTTACAAACAAATTTATATTAATAACATAAATAATGAAATGCGTTACCTATGGAAATAATTAAATTGCATTCTAAAATATTTACTATTTTATATTAGAATATTTTAAAATTAGAAATATATTTAATTAAAAATACTTCTCCAAATTCCAAATCAAATATTTAATATTCAATACTTATATTTTTTTCAGATCAAAACTATATTTTCAATATTAATAAACGTACTGACTTGAAAAATGTAAGTGTGAAACAGTTGTTGATAGAGTGCTTCAAATTTTTTGCAACTTACAACTACAAGGAACTGATAATTTGCCCTCTTTTGGGAAACGATGTGAAAAAAGAAGTGTTCATTACAGGTAAAAACGTGCCACAGGAAATGCTATTTAACCACTCTGCTGAAGGATTTTCAGATTCATTCCATATTGAAACACCTCTATGCCTACAAGATCCTGTTGAGTGTAAGCTGAACATTACCAAAAACGTTAGTAAGCTAACTATACGGGAATTAAAAAGTTATTGTGCTCAAAGTGCAAATATACTTGAGAATAATTAATTATCCTTTAATATTCGTTTCAGAAACGTAAAAAGTTACTTTTTGTCTGTTCAGTTTTATTTATTTTTTTATCTTTTCAACTTCGACATTAGATGTAATATGATATACATAATAATGAACTATAAAATATGATAATGCGTGTAATACAAATTTTAAGTCAATAAAGTGGCAGTTATAATTTTAAAAATCTTTAAATTGAAATATTTTTAATTATTAAACCTTATTCTTTTGCATTAGTGTGCGAATCAATATTGTAGATATATAAATATATATATATATCTATATAATATTTATATCATGTTATATAGTTTGAACTTATATTTTTTTAAACTAAATAATAATAAATTAATAATTATAAATCTTATAATTATAATTTTCATTCAAATTTATTTTTATTAATTATTTTTATATTTTATATTTAAAGTAATAAATAATAAGTTTCTTATTTAAATCACTGCTATTACATCTCATGTAATTATTGAACTTGAATGTATTTAAAAAAACAATAACTTTAAATTCGAAATCTTAAAAATCAAAACAAAAGCTTACTTCAATTAAAAAAAATCTGCCTTAGCCCAGAACTGGCAGCGCGATCTACAGTCTATAATTGTAAACAAATTCACTTCGTTGATAAGTTGATATCGTAGTAATGTGTAACCTAACCGTTTACCGTAGCCTATAAGCATAAGTATTTATAATTATAACTTCGAATTTGGCGTATCATATTACAGTACTACAATACAGTAGTGTGTTCATTGTAAACATTAACATTTTTTATGAATCAAATTTTATAATTTGATAAAAAAAACTTCTTACGTATACTAAAAAAGAATGATTCGAAACAACATTTCAAGTGTATGAAATGAATTTATGTATTGTAAATAGTTTTAAAATTATGACACCGAACTTAGCCTTTGGTACTTAGTTGCCAAATAAACAAATAAAAACAACAAGATATTAAAGCGAAATAATCTATGCAATGAAGCCTTTTAAATAGTCAAAAACACGACTTATAAATACAGCAAGTATGCTTTGCTGGAATTTTTATTCAAATATAACAATGATTTTTGGTATATTACTTATTTTGTCAATATCTGACATTTTTACACAAACTGGTGAGTAATTTTTACATTTTTTAATGTATACATTTTTAAAATAAGGCAATGTCTATTAATATTACCCATGGTGAAAGGTTCATGGTGCATGATTTAATAACTTTTTTAACTTTAAGTAACTTTTTATAATTCAAATTTGTATGATTAAAC
>JABFQC010005512.1:0-11570 GCA_022817085.1 Psilanteris sp. ZL-2020 | reverse complement strand
GTATAATTTATACAATAAAATAATGGATTGAATACGATATGACACGTTTATATTTGCAACAAATTGTATTTATTTATAAATATATAATTTATTTTTGTTTTCATTAAGTTAAATATTTGTATCGTTTGACATGCAAAAAATAAAATACTTTCATTAAATTTAAGCAAATCTTTTTCCAAAGGTAATCAATAAATAATTACTACTAATCGTAGTTATTAATAAATAAATAATTGTAGCTAATCGAAGAGACGCTGGATAATTGAGGATCATTTAAAGAATTTACTTTTATCAGAAGTGAAATCGAATTACACAATTGAATCTTTTATTGCAAGCTTCTGTTATCATCATGGCCACGTATACATTTGAATTATATTTGTATATATTTTTATATTTGCACATAAACTGAAATGTATTTCGATGAGAAAAAAAAATAACAATAAATAAATAAAACACAACAAATAAAATTCAATCGGTATTTTATATTATTCACTTTATCTTAATGAATTCGAAAACAATTAATTAATTGCTTGCATTAAATATGAATAGGCTTACGAGAGGCATTATTGTGTGCAGCAAGAATCAAAGTGTGCTATAATCTTTATGACCATAAAAATGCAAAAAATGTCTTTGAAATTCTAATAAAAAGGAAAAAGCGCAAACGAAGTATTCCATATAATAAATATTAATTGCACGATAATAACAAAGTTAAATAGCAAAATGAAATTAAAGCGACTATTTTGTCATTTAAAATATTATAATTCCGTGACATACATTTAAATCCGCAAAACTCTAATTTGTTAAACGAAGGAAAAAAACACGCACACATGAACGTGCATAATTAAACGAGAGCGCTCATTGTTCGCGAACGTTTTTTTAACGTTTCGTATTATCTCATTCATATTACTTTCGCGAGTAATTTCAATACAATATACTATACACATTTGGAAGCGCAAAACTGAGACTTTGAGATCCCGATGCCCGTCAGTGTTTTTAAATCCGCGCGGAAAAAGCCGTCCATTTTCATTTGAACGGCGAAACATCTCGCCAGACAACCGCGAGTTTAACAATGAACATCAAATAGAATGATGCATAAAAATGCAAAGGTATCGAAGTCAACTGATCTCGAACGATGCGCGGCCACTCGAGGAAGCAATTTATCATATTCGCGAAAACAAAAAGTCGCGCGCGAAACGCAAACACGCATTCAGAATCTCGAATTTCATGCATGATAATGCGATCTTATATATATATATATATATATATATATACGTTCAGCGAATCAACGTTGACCGCGCGCGGGGCATAAAAATTGATGTTGTCGGATCCACGCGCAGCGACTGCAAAAATTTCTGCGTTCAACAAAATACTCGAGTCGGTAATATTGATAAATAATGCACGGTCTTAAATTCAGATAAAACTGGCCTCTTTTTGCGCGCGTACTTAATGGCCCTCGGGTGTAACGTTTACGTTAGCAAAAGCCGATAAACCTTAGCGTCATTCTGATAACCGAAATGCTTAATACATCGGGATGAAAAACGCACGCAAATTGCGCGGCCTTATCTCGAACGTGACTCGCGCTCGAAGCGAAATCGTCCGTTCGGATCCTCGACTTCGGGGCCGTTTTGTTTCAAAAACGCGTTCCGCGCGAACGTTTCGGCCGAAAAAATCGCGCGACAACGTAATGCTCAGCCGCACGTACCGACACGTCGTGGCACATATATAAATATGTATATATATATACATATAGGTATTAAATATAAGTATAATAAATGCACACCGCGCGCCGAGTCGGTTCACAGACGTGTAAAATGCGCGCAATTTTTATTCGCAGATGAAAGTCTTTTTTCTCTTCTTTTTTGTTGTTGCAAACCTCTGATTTTGCAACAAAATAAATGCGCCATAAAATTACCATATTGCTGGCGCGTTGCAAATAAGAAGCGCACGCGATTTTTCGCAGTTCGTAATGAAACGTTACGCTGGAATATCGTCGAGGATATATTTGAACAGTCGAGGGTACTTCGCAAACCAAGACGGCTTCTTTTCCACGCATAAATGATATGAATACGTGATTTACGACGCGATTTGCACCGGGACATCCAGTCAATCGGGATTCTCGCTTGTAATTGCTTGTTGTGCTTTTTCCGCGGTCATTGCGCGAGGCTTGTTTCGCGTCGCGACTCTTTATATTTTCGTCTCGTTATCAGCGATTTTTTGTCCTCATCGCCCGTCCCGATTATTACGCGCGAATCGCCGAAACGGCCCTCGTGAAATCGCGCCGCGCTTCCGGAGAATTTTTATGTCAGTGCGTCGAACGCGGAAAAGAACGGAGACGGAGAATCGCTTGAAATATTGCTTCGCGCGCGTCAAAAACACAGGCTATATACTGAGAGATATTTGTATTAAAAATTACTATATCAAAACGGTATTCTGATGCGATGTTTATCAACACGTAAAAATGACCCCTAAATTTCGTAAACATTGTTTCGATTTCCCGATATTTTTACTGTCTTCTAAGGCTAATTATTTTTTGTTGACAAACAATGCATCGAAGTACTATTTGGCATAGTAATTTTTAATAGTAATTTTTCTCAGTGTAGTCATTTTTAATACAAAAAGGTGTCTGAAATGTAACTTTTTTAAGCCACGAAGTTACTTACTTAAGTCACCAGTCTTAATACATGATATTCCGTATTTGATTGAGACACTTAGGCGTCTTTATTAAATCACTTTGTGTCTTAAATAAGACACATATTATATATATGTCTAGCTGTGTTGCTGTTTCGAAATAACGTAAACCGAGGTTGACGGCGCGGCGGTCGATCAGCGGAACGCAACGCAATTAACAATTCGGCAAACAAATTCGCCAAGACGTCGAATCAGCGATGCCGTGTATCGATTGCGCGGCTTGTACGTTTGTTCGCGCGCAGCAATACTTTCTTATTGTGCTCGTGGAGTACGTTTTTACGATTTCAGTCGGTTTTAATGGACTGCGTGAACGGACTCCGTTTGCGCAAAGATAATGCGCGGGCGCGCGGTTTTATGGTCAGCATAAATTGGCCGAATTTGTATCGAAGGATGCATTCTGATATAAAACGTATGATTTACAGCAACAATTTTTATTTGCCTTGCAGATAATGCGCCGTTCTCGAAGTTTTCGAAGTCATTAACGTTGCGACAATATTTATGTAGTAGACGCACGATAAAATATCAATTTAAACTAATTTTTAAAGTCGAGCGAATTTGCATGTCATATTATTGCGTCTCTGCGTATGTTCTATCGGGTATTGGTATATGCCTATATATAATAAGGTCGTATTAAGGTCATGTAGTACGGTTTTATATATATGTTCCATTGAAATTATTAGCGATGCCGCGCATTCAATCTTAATATCCCCTTGTGAAATTATGCCGATGTCTGCAGATGAAAAATATATTTATTGCGAATATCAATTTATGTTAATCATCAAAATTTCAAGCAAAGCACTTTTGCTCGGTATATAAATCGTGAACGATCGCTAACCCAAATCGAGCGTATTTTTCCGAAATATAATTACTTTATACGCTTCAGATATATATGTATGTATATCGTATTAACGAAAATATTAATTATAATATAATTTAATGATTTTAATATTCACATTACGTTTCGCGTCAGTGATCCCGAGCGGATTTATTCCGCAAGCAAATAAATGGTTTTTTTATAAATGGCTGCGTCCGCGCGCAAATATCCAGCTCGAGATTTAGAACAACGCGCATGTCGAGCAATGTGACAGTTAATTCGTCAAATTGTGTTTGGTTAAACCATACCGACGACGTCACTTTGGTATTGAATTAAGGAAGTTTCCGCGGGGCCGACCGCGCGGAGACGCGCCGCTGGTCCGGACGCGCTTGTCGCCGAATCGAAAAAGTAATTGAATATACCGGCCCAACCGAAACCCGGCTTCCTAATTTAACAAATGGACGCAGCCGAAATGATACCCTCGATTCTGGTCGGGCAAACAAATGCCGCTCGTATCAGCGAAACGCGTATATATTTCTGTTCGCGCAACGAGAAAATTGGACCGTTAAATTAACTATCCGCGTTACAGATACGTCGCAATTGGCCGTGCAGAACAGCGGCCTAATTGCGATCGGCTCATAATCTGCCGCGAATTGCGGAATTGACAACGTCGCTCGGACCGGGCAGCTTCGTCGCGTCCAACCGCGCTCGCATTTCGCGCGCTCTTTTCGTTTTATTTGCGCCGATTTGGGCGCAGAAATCGACCGCGCGGAGCCGTCGAATTTCATTGGCTGATTAAATATTCCGTTTGAAATGGTTAAAAAAAAGTTGACGCCGCGGTATGACGTAATTTGATTTTATTAGACCAACGCGAGGATGGCGCGTTTCATCGCGCAAAACAATCGCCGATCAAAGCCGACATTCCGTTTGATTCTTTCGCTTTGTGCGTTGCCTATTTAATGATGTCTATCTTAATAGAAAATGCGCCGGTCGGGTAATTCGGCTTATATATTTGAATTCACAATCTCATTGCAAAGGAGCTCGTTCATGTCACGAAATAATTCACAACATTAGCATCCCGACCATTTAACGTGACATTGTTCCGCACGCATAATGGAATCAACATGGCGCATACACTCGTTTCCAAAATGTCGACTGTCGAAAGCATGGCTTTCAACAAAAGATTATTTGGCATGAATTTCACACGCGTCACGTAACATTGCGCGCCTCTAACAAGCCCGAAATCTTCAAACAAGCCATTGACAGCGGGATGCCTTTTTATTTTACGACCCGCATGTGTAACGCTGAATTTAGATGTAAAATTAAACAAAAATGCGTCCGCGAAGGTGACAGTTTGCTGGTTTGCCGGTTACGGATGTGAATTTCGAATTTCAACATTGAACGCATTGGTATACAATCCTAGCAGGACTAAGCCAGAGTTAAACAAATGCCTGATTCTGGCTCAGCACTGGTTACCAGATTATGGCAACCATGTTTGTGCCAGTATTGGCCCAACTACGGTTAACATAGAATATAGAATATAAAATAAATATAGCAGGAAAACTAACCTGAACCAGATTGGGTTAAAATTGACAACCAGTAAAGTGCCAGAGTTGAGCTAAATATGCCACTTTGTATTGTATAGTCTAATATAATAATAATAATGTGCCAAATCAAAACCTGTACTGAAAAGTTCGGAAACCAGTACTGTTAGCAGTACTGGGCCTACGTCGGTTTACAATTATAATAGTACTGACAATTCTGGGGCCAGTACAGGGACAATATTGGTCCATTTATAGTGATCCTGCTGGGATGTCCTCGGGAAAGGACAACCGTGTTCGTTAACGATCGATTTTTGGATTCATAATTGGTGGTCGTTTTAATTATTGTATTACGTTTAATTATATGGGAAAATAAAGATTTTATATTAATAGTTGTAATAAGAATTATACGAGGCTGATCG
Source organism: Psilanteris sp. ZL-2020 (assembly GCA_022817085.1). NCBI lineage: Eukaryota > Metazoa > Arthropoda > Insecta > Hymenoptera > Scelionidae > Psilanteris > Psilanteris sp. ZL-2020. The sequence goes on along the minus strand of JABFQC010005512.1, from coordinate 6,108 downwards.
TAATAATAATAATAATAAAGTTGTTAGATATTGCGCTGATCCCATGCGAATTTGTCGAAATGTTCAAAGTATGGTTTGACTCGGCTTTATGCTGTATATATATATATATATATATATGTATATATAAGTGTAAGATTCTAATCCTTATTAGAAAACCGAAGTTTACGGTGCTTATTTCAAAGTGCGTTTGAAGTGTAATACTCGGATAGCCCGAATGAAAACCGCACCCGCGTTCGTAATCTTTTGTATATAAATGTTTAATATCACTTTTTTCATATTTAATCACGGTGAAAAAGATTTGCTGAATTTTCACTGTGATGAACAGAAAACTCGTTTACGTGTCTAGAGAGTTACAGCTTGCTGATTATCGATTTTAATATTTTTATGCTGTAAGAAGTTTTAGAAGAACGTGGTCGGCCGTCGCAAATTAATTCGTTCTTTTCCTTGAAGCTACTTTTTGATTCATTCTTGCATATTTTCGACTCGGAATTATCCGGGGACCTGGCCAGTTTTCTGTAACTTATAATTGCATTTTTAAACTGCTTAACATTATACAGCTGAGTATCCGATGTGAAGTATTGCTGGCAAAAATTAATTACGACAAAAACGGACATTTCTTATAATTAAACTGACTTTTTGGAAATTGGGTTAGTGGGAAATTAGAATTAAGTTTCTTCCACGTAAAGGTAACGATTCCGCTTGAACGTATTTATGAATAATATTTACATTCCGAAGAATAAAACTTTCGTTAGTGTTGAATCTTGGTGTTGTTATTTTTGACAACTAAGGTCAAATTTGTGTTTATTCTTCTTTTCAATTTGACATTTTATCTATTTACAATCGAGAACATGAACAAATTAATATAAAACAAACAAAACTGTATTGCTTGTGTGTAAGGTGTTTATTTATCTTGTTTATTTTGTGTATTAAAACATTAAAAATCATATGTTTGACAAGAGATATATTTTCAATTATATTTATTTCTTACAAAGAAAACAGTTAATTTTAAATGCCATATAGTATTTCTAAAATATAAATGGCAACTAAATATAAACAAAAACTGTTGGATAAATCGGTAATTTATGAAACTTTACTGAAATCTAGAGTAAAGAATAAGATTGAACATGACACGTCGTGTGAATTGACATATGATAAAAAAATATGATGATAAAAGTCTGCGAACGAAAAAAAATCCATAGTTCTACACGTTTGACGGGAAATTAATTTAAACGACAGGTTATAGAAAAAACAATACAAATATTAGGTTTTAGATGATAAGTTTATATTGTATGATATATAATAATTAATAATACTCGAATAATGAATTTAATACTAATCCCAGCATATGTCTGATAAAAGAAAATATTCTGAACAATATATTTCTGAATGGACTATTGGATTATAAACGCAAAAACATAAATAAGAATTGCATTTTATATTAAACTGCTTAGCTTTTCAACAAAATTCAATGAAGCTTTGCAAATAATAAGAGTTTTATAATTATTAAATAGCTATAGTTACATCGCATACATTATTACTTTTAACAGGTATTACTATATATATATTTATATATATGTACATAACAGACACAGAAAAACTGTAATCCGTTTTTTCCCTAGTGAGTAAAATCATGTCAATTAAGACTGAGCGTTCGCAAAGTAGATCACTTTCCTTAATAAATATTATAAAAGAATGTAAATTTCTCGAATATCTAATTGCAACGGAACGCGAGTTTAATAATAACTTTGCCGAAGCTCATAAAACACATTTTTTGTAACATACAATATGCTACCTATCTTTTCCGAAAGTACATACGCCATCAGTGAATCGCGAACACCTGCGACGAACGAAAATGTCCATTCATGTTGGCCTCACTGTGTTCAGATAATTTGAACTGACTTATACTTTTCCAGAAACGCGTGTTTCATCTTTTAAATATATTACACGCGAGTATATTGAATATTTGATGTTACACAACATTAATGAAGCATTTCCCATAAATGCTTCATAGCGCTATCGCAACTCTAACACTTAACGCATAAATACATATCATAACATACCATTGCGTTCACATAAATCTTAATATAAACATACGTATTTACTCGAATATCAAGCGCCAGAATTTGCAACGCAGTGTCGCCAACCTAAATTGACTTTCGCGTTTCTCGACTTCGCCCGGTTTATTACGCGCGCGCAAATTAAACCAACGGCGCGTAAAAAAATCGCCGAATCGCATTACGTAGGTAATATTGAATCGACTCCGAACACAATACCGCGCGTGTTAATTTCTGTACATTCTAATGAATGCACGGTCACAAATAACACTTCCCCCGGAACTCCGTATTCGCGCGGTCGAGTCAACCCCAATACATCGAACCGCTCGATGCTCTTGATTCGAGCGCAAGCGAAAAAAAAAGAGAAGAAAAAAAATCGCCACTCGCCGTACATTAAACTATGGAATTAACGTGGCTTTTACAGCTCACGAGAGCAATTGTTCGCGAAGCGCGGCGGTCGTTTGCGAAACGCGACAACAAACGCGCGTAGCGTCGCGCAAACGGGGACGTCGGTCGACGGGTGTCGGACTGGTTTCATCGGGATCCGCTTTGGCTCATTTTTTTGCCTAATAAACCGCTGTCGGGACTGGCTTTCGAGAGATAACCGACGGCACTCGCGACGACAAAAAAGCGACCGTCGTACACGAAATCTCGCTCATTGCTTATCGTTCGTTTAAGCTTGACCGCATCTCCAAAGCCGCGGCGACGATATGAATTCTCTTTTGTTGGCCGCGCTCGATCCAGGGTCCGGTCCACAATGCCGTTATCGAGCACCAAATTGACGACTCTTATGGCTTTGACCCCGAGCCCCGGCTCTCGTATCGAGTATCGAGAGCTCCTTTTTTCTCCGTCGTCGTTATGTTTTCCTTTAATTAAATCCGACCGACTCCTCCCGACCCGATTTCACTTTCTCCCCGACGTGTACAGATGGGCATTTGATTCGCGCCGGGTATGTATACGTGTGCCCGGGTGACTATATATAAGCGCGATTTGTTTGAACCAACCGACACGACGATTATTCAATTACGCGGCCATACTGACGCGATCGGATTGTTTTTATGGTTTAAAAGCGATTGCATATTTCATAATGTTTTTCGAATTAACGGCGCCGGAATATTGATACCGTCGTGACTTTTATGAACAGGCCGCCGCATAGTTTAACCGACTTGCCGGTGAGCTTTTGCTTTTTTATTTGCATTAGTGCGTTGCAGCGGCGTCGTGTAATTTGCAATCATTGTAATTAAAATACCGACAGCGTTATATATATATCTCTATATATACCGGCATTAACGTGGCGCTCCCAAATGTCGACTACAAGTTTTAGATAATCGATAATAATATGTAAATAACGGCCAGGAGCGTTAATCGACAATTTCAGGCGCCATTTTATTAGCTGGTATTACAAAATAACACGCGTGTCTATTAAAATCGGCGAACGATTCATAAAGATCGGTAATTCCGTGAACAATATTTTTCAACGTACATTCAACAAGCCGTTTCTTCTTCTCCGACTTGGCAGCGCGGTTAGAACGAAGGACCATTTTGTCTAATCAGCGCGACGATTCGCGAAGTCGCAAAATCCTTCGACGAGCACGAAACAACCAATTTGCGAGCCGACAAAACGCGCAGAGCGAAATCGATATAATCGGCGCGATTAGTTTCATTAAAACGCGAATCGGCCGGTCGCTCGCGTGGATCTCGCCGCTTGCATTCGCCAATGCCGTCGCTCGCTTCACTTCGCCGGATTATTAATGTATACGTAACATTGACTTTTATGACTTCGCGTCGCGCCGTGTCCCTTGATCCGTTCGTTCGTTTTCGTCGCGCGAGGTTATGTGTTTAAGAACCAATTTCAGTCTTTTTACTTGACTGGTATCGCGTATAATTGATGCCTCGGAAGCAATATATATTGAAATAGTCGAAACTGATCGCGAGTCCCGTCGCAAAGTTCGAAGATCAATTAAATCGCAACTTTCTGACGTTAGTATTTTTTCTTCCGTCGGGGCAAGTCAGGAGGAAGAAGAAGAAGAAGAAGAAGAATTACTGTTTAAGATATTAACTCGGCGCGCAGCAATTTATATAGTCATGGACTTTTTTGCCCGCTCTCGTCAAGCAGAATATATTACCTTAAAGTGTAATTATTAGTTTCGAGATCGTCATACCGACTGAAATATTTTCCAAAGTAGAAACTATTCGCATTAGTCTTTGAATGCAGTGGTACACGGAGACAAGCGGATACCAAAAAACGCTTCAACAATTTTGCTTAATAATTTAGCAGCACATTGTTCCCGGGCGGTTATCAGACAACGGACGTATGATAAGTAGCAAAAATTAATTAAGAACGCGTACGACTTTGGCGAAGAGGCAACCGGTTCTCGCGGAATCGATTTCGACCGACAGGCTAATTAGTGAAGGACGGGAACAAACGATTGTGTCGAAAAAGCGAAAATCGTGGGTTTCCGCGTCGGATGGTGTCGGACGCGTTTGGATTCGGGACGGACGCGAAGGGCGACGAAACGATTGGCTCGATACCGCGGCATGTCTTATTTTAAGCCGGCGGAAGATTTTGCATTCGAAGCGGCGATTAATAAATGATGAGCGGTGCGCAACAAATTAGGGAATTGTATCTCGTAAACGCAAATAAACTTAGTTCGTCATAAATGAATGTTTTATTTGCGCCGGACGAGAATATATAAACGATTTGCTATAATTAAATTAATTTCGTTGGGCCGTGGAACTTTTAATTTGAAATATTGTTTCAGTCTGTAAATATTTCACGAAACAATTAAATATTTATCGACGAGGAGTAACTTGTGTAAATGATAATTCCGGCGAGTATTAAAATCGAATTCTGTATGGTATTTTGTAATTTTGTACAGTGAATGTTAGAGATTATGGGAATTGAATCGAATTTGTTCATCGTCCAATTGAAGTATTTTGTTTTACAAATGAGAATATGTAGGATATATTGTATAATAGGATAAGCTAAGATAAGATTTGTCAATATGTATAATATAATGTAACGGAAACAAGAGTTATACTTATGAAAAAAATTATCTTACAAAATTTACCAAACTAGATAATAACGGTACGAAAAATTGGCAAAAATGTAAAGAATATGATAAATTATGGTTAGAAACTTCTAAAAATATGTCAGATATTACCTAACAAATGATAAAAACAATAATACCGTCTAATATGTTTACTTACATTTTTGCTCACTTTTCCTTCTGTTACTATTTAGTTTGCTAAAATTTGTGATACTTATTTTTTTCAGTGTATACTGAAATTTGATTGAATTTACGCGTAAAAAATTATTCAAATATCCAATTTTTGTCGGCTGATCGTTGGTGCTGCGCAAACTCCCCACTTTATATTCAATACTTTGAGAGAATTAAATTGATAAGGACAAACTCCGTTGTAGCATAGTGAATTAAGTTTGGGTACCTTAACTTAACTAATTTACTTAGTACCGTACTAAATTTGTTGGGCTGTAATTCAATAAATATTTAATTGTAAATAAATGTAAATGTCAGTTAAAAACGATAACTGTTTATTTTCCGTCGCGAATATCCCCGTCCCGAGGTCTTAAATATAATAATTTTAAATAATAAATGTACACAGTGCATTTGTCGGCGAGATCCAAAACGTCACCATACGAAATTCTCTCTGCTCCAAAATTTAACATTTGGCATTTGGGAAACGCGCGCGGGCATGCATGCATGCCATTTGTTAAGGCAAATTTTCACCGATGTCATTCCATAATCTACCTAATTGATTAAAAGCCATAAATCTTTTGCCGTTAATTTTCATTAGGTGTAATAAACTAAGTAATATTTGAAACAAACAACTTACATGACAACACGACGTTGTATAAATCATCTTTAATAAAATTGTCAAAGTATAACTTGAAACTGAAATGCATCACATAAATAGAACAGTAACTTTCGTGCAGTCATATTGTATGGTTAATTTACTCCTCTTACGGTTGGAGGATCCATAACTGTGATTTTGAACCGAGTAGTTCGAACCACTTAGCAACATAGCCGTACTT
>JABFQC010005511.1:0-11571 GCA_022817085.1 Psilanteris sp. ZL-2020 | reverse complement strand
ATATATATATTTAATGTGCATAATACAGATGGACTATTATTATGTATTATATTATTATATACATATATTATTATTATATTTAATATTTTGCGTAGCAGAAAATTTTAATAACTTATTCGAATATTTAAAATAGAAGTGAATAATATACATATACAGTTCATGAAAATATATATACATAATAATTAAATTGATAAGTTTGTACCTTTTTCATCGTTAAGTATGCAACTTTTCAGTATTAATATATACCAATATGAAGGAATTTTACGTATATATAAACATACATTTTTTTTTATATAATCGAATTAAAAAATTATTTATACTTAATCTAAGTATTTCGGGTGAAAATAGTTTTCTAAAGCAATTTAAAATTATATCAAAGGATTTATTTAAAAAATGTTTGGAAAAAATATTCTTTTAGATGTTTTATTAGATATAAAGTAGTTTATTTAATGTCGAACTGTTGAATATTCAATATAGTAAAATTTTTTATTAAATTATCAAAATATATCACATCAAAAATATGTATTTTGAAATTATTATTTGCACATGTATTTATATATTTATAAACTTAATTAATGTTCATTATCATAATGTGTTTGAAGTAGACACATCGATTTTCGACGAAAATGATTGTTTAATTTAGTAATTTTTTAATATTTACTGAAATTTTACGAGAAGATACAAAATAATTTGTATATTATTACAACCTAAGTATTCACTAAATTTAGTTTGAAATTCCCATTATAATTTTGAAATAGTTACTTTCTCAGTATATTACCATGTAGTTATAACTTATTATTATATACCTACTTTGCTATCGCTAAGAATGGTATATATATAGAATAGTTATCAAATTTTAACTTAATTTTTCTTGGTATATATGTTAAAACCAGCCATATGGCGTCTCATTTTCATTTCAGTTTGAATAATTACCGAACAACATTTGAGAAATTCTAATAGATTTTGAGCTTTAAATTATAACTAAAATAAACTATCAGAAAACGATTGCTGAAACGTTCAAGTATAAATCCAATTCAAACGTAGCTTTTACATGAGTTGTTCATTTAAAACTTTCATTGTTATATATATCTATAGAATGCCCTATTTAATTTTATTTCAGTTTATGAACGTTTTTCAATTGAAAATAAATTTCGAAATATTAATTCCAATAACACTGATGCGCAGAATATTAATCAGTGCCATTCAAAAATGTATTATTCATTAAATAATTAAATGATGTAACTGATGAATAATGATGGAATTATCAATAAATAGTTAATTACGCAAAATAATTATACTCATTCTGTTACGGTTATTAATTCAATAATAGTATATATCGAGAAATAATAATATATAGAAATAATAATTTACCAAATGTTCATAAAACACAACGACCAACTCGAAATGGCGTTCAATAAATTTCATTTAAATTGCGGTTGAAAAAGTGTCACGTATAAGTTGATGAATTCGTTTAATCGTTACATTTTTCGTCATTCTAAACACAAATAGATTCGTATTTTTAACTGATTACAACTTTGCAAACATTTGAACATTCGGTGGATCAAAAATTCGTGAAAACTATAAAACGCGCTTGACCAAATAACATAACGAATATAATGTTGAAAATAAATGTCTCACGAAAAGGTACTAATCAAAAGTTAATAGCCCTCTGTAATTATTATGGCATTTTAATATCTATTATATAATTAAAACAACAAAATCAAATATGTCTATTTAAATACGAATTGTTTACGCGGAACACGTGATGAATCGTAATTAAGTTTATGCGTTTGAATTTCGTTAATAAAATTAATTTAGTGTTTCATAAGCCGCTGCATGTAAATTAAATTATAATTTGCCCTTTAAACAATAATCAAAAGAGTAAATACGTCTAGAATCTAATATAATATATATATTTATAAATACCTCGGACGGGCGTTGCTTTATGTGTATATAAAAGTAAAGAATTTTAAAGTGCCATAGAAAATAAACTTTATAAATGAATGAAGTTTGGTAAAAGAGTAAAAAAAAAAAAACTAAAAAAAAACTAAAAAAAAATTCATATTAAAGGTTAATGCAATTTTGAAAGGTTCAGTTTTATGTATGTCTTCTTTCAGAAGAAAAGTAATTTGTGTTAGTTATTTTTGCGTGTTAGTTTATATGCAAACATCATATACAAATACGCTTCGTGTAACTTTCTTTCGACTTTTGATTGTTGTAATAAGTAACATAAAACTGATAGTATTTGCATAACAATAGAGTAACCGTGGAGCGTCATCAGTAACGAGGAGATAATAAGAATTCATTTGAAAACTGGAGTACGTGACTTCGACAAAATGACGATGTTATATAAGACAGATATAAATGCAGCGTGGCGGTTAGCTCTAATATGCTCCTTGAACAAGGATCAAACTGAAATGTCTCGTCGGACTTTTCAATTCAACTTAATATCCTGGCTCGAGCTGGAGTTCTGTACCAATGAGTGTTCGATTTTTTAATAAAAAAGCCACTTATAATAAGCGATTAATTTGAATCTCCGTTTCGCCGTTAACAGTGTAAAAATGCAAAGTAAGCTTCGGAATGGAACGATGCTTTGTCAACATAATTGTCATCACCATAAATATATTATTTTTCCATTTCTAGGCATAACTTGATTCTATTTTCGCTTCAATTTCGAATTATAAAATTTCGGAATTTAGCTTTTGCGCAAAATATATTCCGCGCACAAATTCCCTCGTTCGATAATGCATGAAATTGATATGGTAATTTATTTTGATTCGCTCGTTTGGAAACAAAAAAATATATATCGGTGAAAGATCCAGAATTAATGAATACTTAATGCTGAAGAGATATAAAGCTCGCGATAAATTATTAAACAAAACTAAAATGCAACGAAGATTCCTCTTTCGTAGTTAAATATACAAGATGGCCTGAAATATGACAAATTTCAGTTTACGAATGAGATAAATTGTCTTAATTTGCTATGCTCAATTCGAGAATAAAGGAGTCTTTATGGTGCTAAAGTCTACGCGGTGCATTGATGCCAATGATTTTGCTCGGCGTATTTTTCTGTATCGCGAAACAAAATTGTTTAATTATTTAAACTCGTGCGGATATTTTTGATCGGGGTAGGGAATTTAACAGGTGTTATATTTATAAAATCGGCATTGACAAGTGATATCAAATGTGAAAAGTGTTATAATCTAACTGTTCAAAAAGTGAATACTATATTCTACGTAAATTTTAATATTCGACAGTACATAAAACTGTGAGATTCTATTATTGATTTGAATGTGTTTATTTCAGTAGAATAATTTATTAACTCCCATCAGCTTATTTCATTTTTATGTTTCACATTCTCTATTATTTCATATTATTTATTTCTTCGTCATATTATTTTATGGTACACAGTAATGAAATACATTTTTCTTACATTTTTTTTTTTTTGATAACATTTTTTGCTTCCGATAATTAGAAAATTTCACAGTAAACAACTATATTTCGGGGAATTGAATTATTTTTGAATAAAATATTTAATGCCATATAATCCATTGCTAATAATTTTTTAGATTATCCAACAAATTGCAATAAATTACTGAGTTTACATCGAATTCGGGTTATTTGAAACAGAAATAAAAATATATTAAATTTTGTAGTCTCTTTCGAAGGCTTTTTGAAATTTCAAATCGCATTTATTCTATTTGGAGATTTAAACCAACAATTGTTCCTTAAATCAATTAATTAAATTTGAAAATACCGATATTCTTTCGCATTGAAAATTATAAAAATATTTGTTTTGTCTTACTTATATTGTATGTTCAATAATTTTTACTAAACTTAATGAAGAGTAATTTTTTACGACATTTTTTTTCCTTTCTTTCCATGTTCAAAAAGCATGTGTGTATGTGGATATAAAGAAAAATATAAAGATGAAACTGAAAACCCTAAATGCAAATATTTTATAAGAGTAAACAATCACCAAACGAATTTCCATATAAATATTTTTTCAACGAGTCGCAGGACAGGAAATAAACGGTCTTTTCTATTTGTCGCGCACAATACTCTGTAGATTTTAAATTATTCAACATTCAAATATAAACAACCCCTTGAAATTTTATCTAGCGAAAAAATATGTGTGATAAGATTTTATCAAAAAAGATTTGTCGGGAAACTTTTTTTTATAATATATAATGTTGCTTTCACGTCGTTACATATTTATATACAATTTGCAATTTGTAAAGACTAAAAAGAATTTTGTGTATCGTAATACAAAAGAATAATTTTAAAAAAATATAATGAATATTCATTAACTACTTTTAAATTTTGCATGCAACAAACTATCACTATTTAAGGTCGTTAAAAAAGTTTCGATTCGTAAAACGTTAAGTTTTCTTTTTGTTTTCATTAAGATATTTGATTACCTTCGAAAACTAAATGTGGATGGAATAAGAAATACATCTACTCCGTTTATATTAACAGAAATTAAATATATTTTGAAGTTGCCGAAGACCAATTAACTTTACATATTATTAATTGAAACAACAAATTTTTCTACGAAAGAAAATGTTCCAAAGAAATTTTATAGAAATCTAAATTGAAATTTAGGGACTTGACGTGTTATAGTTTAATGTTGTGCAGCACGCCAACCCGTACCATCACTTGACTTACCGCAGTATTATGGAGTAAGGAAGTTTAAATCAGAAGTGTATATATATATATACACACTGTTTCACATTTGCCAAGAACAGTTGATCAATGAAAATAACGTATTAATGTAATATTTTCAGCATACAAAATTCGTTTAGATTAAATCAGTTAATGATAATGGTTCTCCTACTTCTATATGAATGTAAATTATTATCTGTTTTTTGGTCATGATGTTATTTCCTTTTTACTATATAACTATAGAATGTGTAAATAATTTTACAGGTTTTAAAATAAACATTAACGCGTGTCTTTTATTTTATTTTAAACATATTTTTATTATAAATATAACTAGAAATTTACAATATTCAGAAAACGGTATTTAATTACGTTTTTATTTGATGTAGTATTTTTTAATGTTTACATATACATATATATAGATATTGAGTATTAAATATGATGATTCGTCTAAAATTGTCAACCATATTTCATTATGAGTCATATATAAGTATACATATGCTACTTAAAACACTTTTTAAAATTTAATTTATTTCTTTTGAAACTGTATTTGTTTTAAAATTGGTTTTCGATGAAGTGTATATTATTTTCAAATTGTTATGATTGATGTACAATTTTGCATTTTGCATCGCGCGTGTAAAAATTATTGAGGGCAGAATGTGGGCAAAGATTTACTCACTGATTTACCCATAGTTCGCCGCGAACATTACCACAGGTATTACGGGCTTTGTAATCTGTGAATAGATTCTGGAATTCGGCAGCTATATCGTTAGTTGAACATAAGTTGAAACTATTTTATATATATAAATATAAATATTTTAATCCAAATTTAATTTAATTTTTTGAAATAATGGTTTCAGTGCTGTAGTATATACATTAAAAAAAATATATATATATATAAATGTATACATTAACAATATGTAAATGAAGAACGTTATGATCAGCAAAAACAAAAATGTTTTTTGTAATATACGTGCTAATATTTGTTGCTGTTAGTATCATAAGGATATATATAGTATAAAAAGAATAAGAGTCCATTTATTTAAGTATTTGTGTTACTTAAATATCAATATTTATTTTATAATTAAAAAATACACTGAGAAAACAAATATTTAACAATTTACTATATATTATATCAAAAGTAGACGATACGTGAAAATACAAAAAAAATTACTACATTTTATATTAAAATTTTCTGAATAAACTTCAATATATTATTATGTGCATTGCCAATTTTACTACATTATATAGTAATTTTTTTTGTATTTTCACGTATCGTCCAGTTTTCATATATTATGTAATAAATTGTTAAACATTTTTTTTCTCAGTGAACTAATTTATGTATAATCTTTTCAAAGATCTAAATATTTTCCATAAATAATTTGCATCTTTACACTGCTAAAAAACATATAATACACGTGTCTTATTTAAGACACAAATGAACTTAATTAGGATACCTAAGTTTATTCATCTAATGTACAATACTTTGTATTAAGGCAGTGTCAAATATTAAATCGTGACATCTAAGACACGTTTTTAGCAGTGTCAGAATGCGTATGTAATAAAAATTTAATAATATAGAATACTGAAACTATACATATAGTATGACTTGATTGGGACGGAGACAATGTTTGTTTTTCTGACGATAAACTTTTGCAAATCGGTAAGTGGACAGAACCGTTGAGTAATTCGTTTGAGTCGCGCGTAACAAGAAGTCCTTTTTGTATAATTATAATGGAATATAAGTTTATATGTAAATTAGTTGAGAGTTTATATTTATTAACAAGAGTTTATCCTAGACAATAAAAAGAGTTTTACAATAATAATACATAAATATCCATAGTTTTGAGTTTCTTAAAAATTTTAATTAAACAATTTAGTTTAGAAACAAATTAGTTTCATTTTGCATACCTTATGAGTATATAACTTAAATTTATTGTAAAATATTTTAAATGTTTGTATTTAATTCCATATAAATAAATTATATTATATTAAATATAAAAGTAAAAATATTATTCAAATATATATTTGTTTCCATACAAATAAAATTATAATAAAAGTATTAATTAATTGATTTAGAAAAAAATCAATCGAATGCTATTGCCCGTAAAAATATTTCAATAATTTAATAAATGAATAATTATTTCAAAATTTACACGAAATTTTTCTTATTTTGTAAAGCGCGTATTTGTTTTTTATTCTCATATTATGATTATAATTTCAAGGATAATAATTTTGCATGGAATTTTTTTGCGTTTTATGCACTCTTCGTAAAAGCTCATACAAAAGAGCTTATTTTAGAAATCCAATATTTCTGCTTTTAAACAAATACTAACTCTAATTAAATTATAACAAATAACAAACCTGGCTGAATCACTAGACCGAAATTTTATCAAATTCAGTCTGTTCTGATTTATTCTAAACAAAAGTTTACCCGCTAATATTTTTGTTCGTAATATTTCAATACAAAAACAACAATTTGTTTACGAGCGTTAAACAAACAAAATACCAAACCCGTCGATATCACATTACGTTTCTGTATGTATATAATATGTCAAGAATAAAAATATATAGAAAAAGTCCTACAGCTGGCTACACATACACGGCATAATCAAATGCCAATTTCCGGTTCCGCATTCGTATGTCTAAAGTTAAAAAGAAAACGCAGGATCGGTGTAAAATTCGAGCAACGCAAAACACGGGAACAATAAAAATAGCCGCATTTTTGTTCAAGCCCGATGATTTTTCCATCAACGCAAAACGGTAAGTAACCTGGCAATCACTTTTCGACAAAAGTAAACACACCAAACGTGGCAAAACACGGAAAAAGCTCCTGACAAAAATTACGTGCATTTTTGCGCGCTATTCGACGGACGACAAATCGATGCAATATCGGGCATTGATTTTACCAGCGCGCTTCGTACAACCGTTTCACCCGAAACCCGACCTTTCTTCATTCTTATCGTATACGCAACTCCCGGCCCAGTGTCTAATCCCTTCACACGGCGCGGGCTGCACTCCGAGACAACATTTCCTTGCTTATAAAAGCTTCGGGCTGTCGACCGAAAAGTTGTTGAGATTTCGATGAGAAAATTGGATGAAACCCATAACCGAACGGTATCTCGACCGGTTCATTCCAGGACTATAGTCATTTGTAAGGACCGCGAGGTGTTCCGCGTTTATGAACACGTTTTCGCAACTCGAGTTATTTAATCAGTCGATCAGAATCCGATTAAAATCAACATTTTGTATTTGAAATTCATGAGAATCTCTTTTGAATCCGTTTTCTTTGGCCCGAGGAGGTGCTTGCTCGAGTGATGCATTGTCTTGCAAACTATAATACTGATGTGCCTGTGTGCGCGCGCGTGTCTATAAATTATGAAATAACAGGGCGTATGAATATTGTAATAAGAAAAGATGCTCGCGGAAGGGGAGGTTGGGCCCGGGATGAGCTTGGTTTTTCACTCGCCGCGGTCATGTAACGCAAGGTCGATAATGAAAATTCAGCATAGAAAGCGTTACGTGAATTAATGCTAACACAATTTTTTAAGTGGATTGCATTACGCTTTTATTATTTTTGCGGCGACTGAGCAGCGCGACGCGCCGTGTTTATCACGGGGAAACGTGGCCGCTGAATATTTGATAACGTTTTATTACATTACCCAATTTGTCACTTTCTCTTTAATTGTGAATTATATACGGTAATTTTGTGCTCGTGTTGCTTTCATAAAGTGTATCTGAATGTGTATATATAATGTATATATACGCCTGCTTATTAAATATTAAGCGCTCGTGAGTCCTTCGCAGTATTTAACTTCATTAATCGTTTCGCGTTTACGAAGAGTATTAAAACCCGACAGCTATGAAATTGACAAAAATATGCCACTGTAAACACGGGTTAGATTCGCACCAGATTCGTGATTATGAATATCATCTTTATTATTGCTCTTCAATTCCTTTTTGTAAACTTACGGCTGAATAAACTTTTCGGTTTATGCGAGTCACAATTTTTAGCTCGGTAAAAAGGCTGGTAGTTTCGCTTATACGGAGTTATATGCGTGTATGTTAAAATAATTATACATTTTATACAAAAATAATAAACGCACCTTTCATGAGCCGAATAATAATGATGATGCGTGATAATTTAAAACGAAGTAAATTAAATTTGAGCCACGCTCATGCGATATGATTATATTATAAAATGTTTAGTTCTTCCAAATACGAGGTTGATTCAAAATTAATTTTAATATGATTTCATCGTTCGCAAAATGCATAATTACATATTCGTTGAGTTAATTCAAAGTTATGCCAATAAAGTGTAAATACGTATAATAATATAATGTAATTATTTTTCTTTAATGTGTTCATTTACTGTTAAAATATACGTCTTTCTTTTACAACAAAAATGTATATACTTTCAATTTTATTCTACATCAATAAATTCACATTTCAATTTTTTATTACTCATCTTTTGCGAATTTCTCGCATTATCTTCTCTTCTACCTCATATATAGACTTTTTTCACATACGTAATCAGCACTACACCTTTTATTTTAAAAATTTGATAACAAAATAAATGTCTTTCTGCCATGTTAAAGGAAAAAATTTTAAATTTATATATAATAAAGTTACGTTCATAATACGAAACAAGATTTTTTTCATATTACATAATTATTAGAGTTTTAATACATTGTAAATTTAATTTTCGTGTGCATATTATAAACTAATTCGACTTATATTAAGAACATTGTGCTGCTTATCTTATAAGCAATACTAATTCAATAGAATTATAAATAATTATCTATATTAAGTGTGTTATAAACCGAAGCCTTAAACCTTTGAATATGACGAGCCTTCGACGAGAACATGCATAAGTATGCCACGTTGAACAACTGACTAATCAGTCTTTTGTTCATGTGCTAATGAGGTGTTAAGAGAATATCGTACATAGAGATGCAAGAATTCTGACATTCAATATCATACGGATAAATTGAAAATACAGGCATTCAAATATGCCATGAATTTATATTGATAAATGTATATAGTTTGTCTTTATCGTATCTTTAAACGTAATTTAAAAATACAAATTTATATAGAAAATGTAGTTGTGAAATATTCGATCACAGATGTAACGTATATTACAATTCTTTTATATCGCATTGATCGATGATATATAAATACATTGAATTAGTTTTTTATATATATAATAATTTTGAATATGCATCCTTACGCCGATTACATCAAATATAATGAAACGGCACAAAAGCTACCATTTTTTGGATTAAAAAGCAACTTGCACGATGTTTACAATTCTGATTTTTATTTACCCAGTGCATTTGTATTTCATCATGTAAAAGGCAGACGATTATTTTACATTATTGTCAATATTAACTGAGTACGTTGAAAATTCATACACATATATATTTGCTTCGATTGAAATTTGATTGTGTACTACTACTAATAATAACATTTCGAGTAACGCGCAGAAATCCATGTTGCAGTCTATGTAAAATATTATATATATATATATATATCACTTGAGAGAGTTAAATTTAGTACAAATAAAACGTAGATTAACCCGGGCGTATGTGTAGAATACGCGTAGAGTAAAAGACACAGGACACCGTTCAAAGATTTATTTTATGCAATACACTTTGAAATATTAAATGGATAAAATTCATAGTATAACGTACAAATGAATCATCAAGACGATAAATAATGAAAGCAAATAAGAGCATATTAATTCAATATAGCGTAATGCTATAAACCAATTTTGAAAAAGCAATTTTACTTTGCGTGTGGTTTCGAAAATTATTCTTACACACGCGTGTATATATATATATATATACGACAGACAAATTTCGTATTTCAGCGTCTATATTTTAATTAAAACGACAAACACGTGGAATATGAATGAATTCGAAAAATACTACGTTTTATTCAATAATTGTCTCGACTCGTCTTTGACAGACATATATACGACGAGTCTAGAAAGTTATTATTCAGTTGCACACATTTCATATTGCGAACTGAAAATAAAGGAATTCAATAGCGGCGCGTTAACTCTCTCGCGCAGGTATAAATTGATATTAGTTTTCTCATTACTATCAAACAAGGTACATAATGCCCGCAGACGGGCGATTTCGTGACTGAAATTGACTGAACGCCGCGCGATTACGAAAAATATTACGAGGATATAATAGGCTTAATAGCGGTTGTTATTTAGCACAAAAAAGCGTCATTTGACTTCACTTTCGTTCTCGTTACAGTCGGATGCAGTTTGCACTCGTTTTGCGCTTTTTCTTGCACTAGAATATCTGACACTTTGAGAAATGAAACTGAGAATTTCTAAGACGAGCTGTTCCGCGCTAATGTTCTGTTTATTATGATATGCATAAGAAATTATGTTTCTCTACTTTGCTTATTTTTAATACCAGTGAATGGAAGAGAAAAAAAGGTGAATTATTTCGTGCTATATATATATATATATGTATATATCTATATATGAGATCTTCACACAATGCCGTTTTTAATACTGTAAAATTTTTACGATGACACGTAAATTATTATGCTCATCTTGAATATAAAACGTCTTATCTTTAATGAATTCCTTCACGACTAATTTGTACCTACCGCGGAGGTTGAGTTAAGGCGAGTGGGGGGGGGGGGGGCAAGAAAAAAAATAGCGCAGTTGAAAAATCAGAATTAAATTTTGTTTGCCGGGGGAAAAACAAATGGAAACATTTTTTAAATTAAAACAACTTTTTCTCGGGGTAAATAAATTGCAGGAAAAAAACACGCGGCAGAAGTTCAAAAGGTCTTTAAAAAGGTTTTAAAACAAAACACAAAAGTTCACGCGTTTTTAAAACTGGTCCTTAAAACAATCTTACCCTGCCCACGAACTTACCG